>ML846253.1:7248-25069 GCA_009831015.1 Picea engelmannii
TGTTACTTATTCTTGCCTCTTAGTAAATTCAATATTTAAAACTTAAGGAAAGCGTCCTATTCTGTCATGTTTTGTTCTAGATCCAGGTGGATCTAGGGAGATCGGTTTGTGTCCGCACTTACGGATTTATCCATAAACAGTGTTGCAACTCGACACTATTGGAAATTGAATTTAAAACCTACAACTGTTACTACATAACGATTTATTTTAAAGGATATATGCACACATAATCCGACGGAATTAGAATAACAGATGACAATGTTATATAATGATGTTGGAAATTGAACTGATTTGATAGGGGTCCTTGCAGGTACAGAGTGATCTCATTCATGCAACGGTTCTAACTGCATAATTGATTCAAGCTATATCATGGAGTACATGCAGGTCTTTTGTCCACGATTTATGTGATCATGACAAGATCTGGATGGTTGGCGCATGACACAGCATGATTACTTTAGCGCTGCAGGAATAACGTTATTCCAATAGCGCTATTTGATGACTTGGCAATAATTTGAATTTTCAGAATTCAAATAAGCAAATGATGTGACAAAACTCATTAAACCATGTCATAAACCTTCAAACTTAAGAAAATTATTCAAAAATGTTAAAATGCAAAGCATAACAAGCTCAAACCAAAGATTAAAGTATAATGAAATCAAGAAATGAGGTAGAAGTGGGGAGGGCTTAGGATTAGGGATTCTCACTAAATCAAGAACAAAAATAGAGACTAACAGTTACTTTCAAGCTAGAACTTATATTGCTATTAGTGAAACCGCTTGTTTAGTTTAGTAATTATATTGTTTTGTTTTTTTATTATTGCATACTAGTTAAATGTGCAACAACTCTAGTACACCTTTTTAGTTGTAAGATGGCATCTATAGAGGGGTGCTTGTCTTAATAGAAATTGTATGTATTACAATCAATGGTCTCTTGTCATTTCACTAGGCTACTCTTCTTCATGTACATCTTTATAACAATAATGGTGGAACCACTTTAATTGCTTTTCATTTACTTTATTATGTGTTTGTTAAGTAGCAACCCTAGTTTTCATCACAAGGGCTTATAGTTTTTCATTCATTTCCAAGGTAATATTCATTTCTCGTTTCATTGTTGTTGATTATCCCAACAATGTATTGGCTTAAAATATTTATGAAGGATATAAAAATGCTATGCATGATTATGGTGGAAATGGTCATGATAGAAGTCCTACTTTTTCTTAGCCTGTGTCATCGTGATGATGAGAAAGTCCACTAATGAAAAGGGCTTTTCAAGCTCTGATCTAAAGAGTGGGAAACCAACCGCGACTTTTGTATTGCCTTGCAATTAGGTCGTATAGTGCTCACTACCTCTCAACCACCTATGAATGAGTTCCTATAGCACCCATTGTCTCAACCATCTGCCTCTCACCACAATCCATGTACACCTTTTCCATTGATGCAACTATTCCCTCAACTTTGACACAAGCGAACTCTAATGAATCCCGTGAAAATGAGCATGCTTCAAACAAATGGTTATGCAATAAAAAACATTTTTCAAAGTACATTAAAACTACAATTCTCTAAGGTTACACATGTAAACTTCAAACCCGTCTTAACAAACACACATCGTACTACGTACCACAGTACCTTAAAAATGTTATTAGTATTTCAAATGACCATCGTACCTTAAAAATGTTATTAGGATATCTAAACGAAAAATCTTCCATAATATACATACTTCTACATTCCTACAAACATCCACCCTTTATCACCCAAAGGATTGGTTTCACAACCACCTTTCATTAACCTAGGATAGGTTTCACAACCATGTTGATGACCCAAATTCAAAACCCAACATGCATTCTCTTCATAATGATGCAATTGACCAAGTCTTCTCAATGCATGGGCTCATATCAATGCATTAAACAATAATTCCATGATAATTTAGATGTATTCATCCTAGTCCCCATGTTGATGTGGTGTTGTTAATGGTGCTCCTTGTGCTAATACGAAGGTATTGTTAATGGTGGTGTTGTGCTAATACAATCATGGATGAAGCAAGTTCAAGTCTTAGGTGACTAACAAAATAGATACAACCAATCACAACTTCATTGTTTCTCTATATTTTTTAACACTAATATTGTGAGTTGTACCCTTTAGTGAAAAATGTGTAAACAACCATATTCACACATTTAATTAAAAAATTATAAAATAATAATAATAATAATAATAATACACTTTTCTCAAGTTGGCTTCCTCGTTCAATTTCTCTACCAAGTCCATCACCATAATTAACGCCAACTAGTTTGCATAAGGTACCATCTACAAATTCAAGGAAGTGCCGAAAATTTTCCCTGAAGGAAAAAAATAGTAATATATACCAACATAATCCATTTTAACCTAGATTTATCATCAAATCCCCCAACTTGCAAATCTTTTTTATAGTACAAAAACTTGAGAAACGGTTTACACCTTGCAATATCTTATCCCTCTCTGCACTTGATGAGTCAAAGGTTAAGATGGACTTACACTAGTTTTTAAATTAAACCTATGTTGAATTGATTTTTATTATATTTCTATTTATTTAAACCCACACTCAATTGCTTATTATATTTATTTATGATTATTACTTTTTAATTGTGTTACAACATGGCACATCTACATACAATGTAGAAACTAAGCTATCATATATATATATATATATATATATATATATTCCAAGGAAAATTTGGCAAGAAAAGCTCAAAGGTGTTTCACAACAATTGTGAATGGCATCCCTAGTAAACCTATCAACATTAACTAACTCAAATGATTTTAATTGATATGAAACTAACCAAATGTCCCACATTGTCAATGATTAAGCTAACCCCTTGTTAAATAAATGTTTGGAAACATCTCATCCTACACTCAAACACTTAACCAATAGAGAGACCACTGGTACTTTGTTGTTACAAATAAAATTTGAACCTAGATAGGGATAATTATTGTTAGCTTTTGGTAGCTCAGAGGTACTTCTGCATCGGTCGTGCCTAACATGCAAAAGTGATAATAAAATGTCTCTCTTAAGTGACTTTATAAAGTGATTTTATAAAGTTAAGTTACGTTTTTTATAATTTAATGAATAAAAATGACTTTATAAAGTTTGGGCCACTTAAGCGATTTAAGTGAACTCAATGGAAGATTAAATCATGACCGTTGATCTCAAGAGAGCAAGATCTAATCTTGACCGTCTATCTCTTTGCATATCTAGGATTAGGGCAATTACTCATTAATGGGTCAATAAAAGCAGTGCTTGAGAGAGATGGAGGCACACTTTTCAAAAAAGATTGAGAAAGAAAGTGAAGAGTCAGTTTTCCAAGAGAGCTTAAGCTTGAATGAGCAGCAAAAAAGAGAGGGCACAAATCCCAAGGAAGAGAGGGTACACATCCCAAGGAGTATTCTCAACATTAAATATGTTCGTACAACAAAACATTAATGCGGACCATACAACCATTAATGACAACACTGTCAAACTTGCTTTGGCACTGAAATTAAGACACTTTGAGCACAGATTTCTAGACAAAGTTGCACAGATTTTTAGGCACTTTGTTGTTGTAAATCTTTACTGTCCATACCAAAAAGTATTGTACTTGGGCGTTGTTTTCAAAGGTGTTGTTACAACAATTTAATTCTTCTTGTTGCACAGAAATCGAAGTGCTAGTTTGACAAAAAAATCTAGGAGGTTGGACTATGCATTTGAGATAAGTATGATGATTTTAATAGACTAAAAACAATGTTGTAATTTCTAAGTAATATTCTTCATGAGCTCACAATAAAGAATATGGGCATTGTTGTTAAAACACGTTGTTATAAACTATTAATTCATACATAGAGCTATTATGAATAAATATATTGATAGATAAAATGAATAATAGATGATTACAATTGAGAAATGAGGGCTCACTATACCCACGCAGGGGTGCCCATAACCAATAGCCATGTCTTTTCATCATTAATAATTATTATTTATTAATTATCATTTAATTATTATATTTATTATATCTTATTTATGTGTATTTTTATGTTCATAACATTGCCTTCCCCTTAAAAATGATTTGTCCTCAAAGCACTGGTAACGACGGGTGTAACTGGTGAAAATGTTTTGATTCCCATGTTGCATCTTCTTCTGGAAGGTTTTTCCATTTAATAAGATATTCCTTGATTACGCGAGATCACAACTTTTTTTCTCTAGTGGCAATAATGGCTTCTGGTTCTAAAACGATTCTTCCTTCTTCGTCCAATATAGGGAGCATTGTTTTCACCTTTTGGTGTTTCCCTAAAACATTTTTTAGACACAGTTCGTGAAAAACATTGTGGATACGGATTTTATATGGTAATTCCAACCCATAAGCTACATGACTAATTTTTTTCTTAATTTGATATGGTCCATAAAACTTCGGAGCCAATTTATTCTTTCCTTGGTGTTTAAGAGATAATTGTTTGTAGGGTTGAAGTCTTACAAATACCCATTCTCCAACTTCGAATTCTCTTTATGTTCGGTGTTGGTCAGCTTGTTTTTTCATTATGTTTCTTGTTGTCCCTAAGTTTTCCTTGAGAATTTGAACAACTTTTTTACTTTCATCTAAATGATATTTTATTGATGCAACTTTTGTTTGATTTGTGGCTAACTCTTTCCAAGATGGTGGTTGATATCCATAAAGAGCTTGAAATGGTGTCATTTTAGCTGATGTGTGATATGTGGAGTTATACCACCATTCAGCGAGGTGCAACCATTGAAGCCATTTATTTTTCTTATAATTGGCAAAGCAACGAAGGTAGGTTTCTAAGCATTTGTTGACAATTTTTGTTTGGCCATCTGTTTGAGGATGGTAAGTTGAACTTATATTAAGAGATGTCATGATTTGTTTCCAAAATTCCCTCCAAAAGTTCCCTTTAAACTTGGCATCTCTATCACTGAGGATGACCTTGGGGAAACCATGTAATTTATAAATGTTTTTACAGAAGACTTCAGCTATTTGTTTTGTGGAGTCTGTTTTTCTTACTCCCATAAAATGTGCATACTTGGTTAGTCTGTCTACTATCACTAAGATTTTATCATGTCCTTCTGACATGGGTAATCCTTCAATGAAATCCATTGAAATTTCTTCCCATTTTTTGTTAGGAATATGTAACAGATGGAGTACCTTGGGTGTTAATGTATTTTCACTCTTGTTTCTTTGACAAAGGTCACATTCTACTACATATTTTTTAATATCTGCACTCATCCTTTTCCAAAAAAATGGTTGACGAGCATTATAATATGTTTTGAAGAATCCGACGTGACCTGTGACCGGACAATCATGAGCTTCTTGAAGTACCTTGGTTTGAAATTTTGAATTTGTATTCAAATAAATTCTTCCCTTATATCATAAGATGTCATTCTTCCATTCAAACTTGGGGTATCGGGTTAAATCATTGATTATGGAACATGTCTCTGTGTTTTTGGCATATTCAATTTGGATTTCGTTCAACCATTCCGGAATTCCTATTGATACTGCAAAAACTTATGCTTCTTCATCTTTCCGTGAGAGGGAATCAACCACTATGTTATCTTTCCCTCTCTTATGTAATATCTCCATATCAAATGTGACAATTTTCTCTATCCATTTATGTTGTTCAGTAGTCAATGTTTTTTGTTGTAACAAATATTGTACGCTATTATGATCTGTATGTATCAAGAACTTGCTTCCCAAGAGATATTGTCACCATTTTGTTAATGCATGCATGATTGCCAGCATTTCCTTATTGTATGTGGACTGTAAGCATTCTTTTTTGTTTATTTTCCTACTTTCAAATGCTATTGGTTGTCCATCTTATATCAAGATTTCTCCGATCCCAAAACTTGAAGCATCACATTCGATTATGAAAGGTTTTGAAAAGTCAAGGGTAGCTAACATGGGGGTTGTGGACATAATTTTCTTTAAATTTTCAAAACATTTTTCAGATTCTTCATTCCATTGAAAGGATTTTTTCTTTAAGAGATTTGTTAGGGGGCAGTTAGATGTGAATAGTTTTTGACGAATCTTTGATAGTATCATGCCAAGCCTAAAAATCCTCTTAACTTAGATATACTCTTTGGCCTGGGCCATTCTGTAATTGCTTTGATTTTATTTGGATCTACCTTGACTGTCTTTTTTTATATAATGTGATCGAGATACTCTACTTCCTCCTTGCCAAATGTACATTTTGACATTTTTGCATAGAAAATATTTTTTTCTAGAATAGATAATACTTGTCCCAAATGATTGATGTGTTCCCTCCATGTTTTGTTGTACACCATAATGTTGTCAAAGAAGACTAAGACATATTTTATTAGGTGTGGATGAAATAGTTCATTCATAGTTGCTTGGAAGGTAGTAGGGGCATCTTACTCTAATCTAGTAATATATTTATCTCAAATCAAGTTTTAAAAAAATATGGCTCCATGAAGTTCATCCCACATTTCGTCGATGAAAGGAATGGGGAATTTATTCTTGATTGTTATCTTGTTAAGCCCACAATAGTCTATGCATAATTTGAAGGAACCATCTTTCTTTCGTACTAATACAATTGGGGTTGCATATGGGCTTCTACTTTTTGTGATAACACCACATTTTAACAAGTCTTGGAATAATCTTTCTATTTATGTTTTATGATGATGGGGATATCTATATGGTCTAACCTTGACTGGACTTGATCCTGGATTAACTTCAATTATATGTTCAATTCTTCTTTGTGGTGGTAATTCCATGGGGAGGTCTTGAAATACCTTCTTGTGTTTTTGAATTAGATCTTGGATTTCTGAGTTTCTAGAGTCTTTCTTTGATTCTTGTTAGAGTTTAAGTTATTATTAAGTTTATTTTCAATTCACTAGATAACCATAGCATAGATAGGATCACTGAGAAATACACAATCACAAGAGACACATCATTTATCCAAGGAAACCCTCATGGGGGAGAAAACCCAGCAAAAATTTCCTTAATATAGATAGCCAATACAATGCCAAGAGAATGAACCAAACAATACAGAAATTCCTCTCCCAAGTATGTGCCTCTCTCTCTCTTCCTTCTTCTCCAACTACAGCTCCAAACTTGCGCTCTAATGAACAAGTGAGTGAGTGAACAAATGAGGTGCTAGCCTCCTTTATTTATACAATCTGGCAGGTGTTGAAAGGACATGTCTTTTCACTGACAAGGTCGACTCCTCCTTTTGGGTGGTTATAACCACTTTAATTAATTCTGGGGGCCAACTTCTTATTATGCATATTACAATTAGGGTTTGACCAATCCGCGAAAGGGGATTTGGTCATTTACAATGCCCGACATGATCAATCCACAAAAGGGGATTGATCTAATGAATAATACATCAATAATAAAATAGAATACTCTTTGCAGTTACAATATTTCAACACTCCCCCTTAACAAGAAGGGTATTCTACAACAGCATCAGGCGAGAGAGAGGGCAACATCATCAACGGCATCTTGGAACACTGATTGGCATATCTATAAATCATCGAAAGTTTTTCTCATCATCATCATTCACAGCATGAAGTTGGAGTAGCATCATCATCCTCATCAGCATGAGGCTAAAGTAACATCATCATCATCTTTAGCATGAGGCTAAAGTAATATCATCATCATATTTAGCGTGAGGCTAAAGTAATATCATCATCTTCTTTAGCATGAGGCTAAAGTAACATAATCATCTTTAGCATGAAAGATGAAACATCATCATCATCATAATCTTCAGCAAGAAGCTGAAGTGGCATCATCATCATCATCTTCAGCAAGAAGATGAAGTGGCATCGTCATCATCTGCATCAACATGGATTAGTATAACACTAATACATCATCATCATCAATAACAGCACAAGGCCGATACAACATCAAAAACAACAATATCACAGCACAAAGGCTAGAGAATCATCAACAACAACAACATCACAGCACAAAGGCTAGAGCATCATCAACATCAACACGAGGTTGGCATCACAGCACGAAGTTGGCTACACAATATCATCAGCACGAAACTGGCATCACAGCACGAGGTTGGCACATCATCACAGCACGAGGTTGGCACATCATCACAACACGAGGCTGGCATGTCATCAACACGAGGTTGGCATCATAGCACTTAAGTTGGCACATCATCACAGCACGAGGCTGGCACATCATCATAGCACAAGGTTGGCACATCATCACAACACAAGGTTGGCATATCATCAGCATGAAGCTGGCATCACAGCACTAGGTTGGCACATCATAACAGCAATTAAGTTGGCATCATAGCACTAAGTTGGCACATCACCACAGCAATAAATCTAGCACATCATCACAACAATTAAGTTGGCACATCAACACAGCAATTAAGCTGGCACATCAACATAGCAATTAAGTTGGCACATCAACACAACAATTAAGTTAGCACATCAACACTACTCCCCCTTTCGAGGGAGGTCCTTTTGGACTATACCAAGCTTATCTCAAAAGTGCTCAAACTTTACACGAGATAGAGGCTTGGTCAACACATTAGCAACATGTTCATCCGTGCTAACATATTGGAGTTTTATGGCTCCTCTCTGCAGCATATCACGAATGAATAGATATTGGATCTATATGTGCTTCGACTCATCATGGAACGCAAGTTTCTCCATCATCTTTATACAACTCTGGTTATCACATAAGATCATGGTGGCTTCCATCTCCAGATCAAATAGATCTGTCAACAACATCCGAAGACATACGGCTTCACAACTGGCGAAACATGCAACAATGTATTATGTTTCTGTTGTGCTCAGAGCAATGTTGAATTGCTCCCTACTATGCCATGAAGCCATGGCTGAACTCAGACTGAAACAACATCTTGAAGTGCTCTTTCTATCAGAAACACTTCCAGATCAATATGAATCGGTGTAGCCAATCAGTTTGAAGTCATGATCTTTAGTATAATAGAGACCAAAATCCAACGTACCCTTAAGGTATCTCATCATATGTTTTGCAGCAAGAATGTGAACACGTCTGGGTTCTACCAGATATTGACTCAAGGAAAAACATATATCTAGCATGGTATTCATCAGATACATCACTAAACCAATAATATGTCTGTACAGAATAGCATCAACCAATTCTGACGAGGTATCTACCAAGAGCTTGAACTTCATTTCCATGGGTATGTACATGGATTTACATTTCAACATGTCAAACCTCTTCATTTTAACTGCATACTTCCCTTGGTTAAGGAAGATCTTCTCTGTGCTCTGCCAAACTTCAAGACCTAAGAGATAATGCATTTAGGTCTTCCATCAAACTCTGTAGCAATCTTCTTCTGCAACCTATGATGAGCTTTTCTTCATCTTGTTAAGAATACATCATATTCATATAGTAGTAATGTCACTGGCTCATCATTCATAACCTTGAGATAAAGGTTAGAATCAACTTTACTCTTTAGTAAGGCCCAAGCTCGTCAGGAAACTGCCAATTCTTTCATACCAAGCTCTAGGAGCTTGCTTCAATATGTAAAGATTTTCCTTCAACTGACAGACATGAGTCTTTCTATCTTCAATCTTCAAATCAAATTTTATCATTACGTTGTACCAATCTAGTACACTTGCTCAACTGCAACTCAATCTGCATAATCATGTGCTAGCACTATGTGCTCTCTGCAAGGCACTATTTGTCTCACTGCTTGAGAGTATGTTCTCTCTTTTTTCTGCAAATGTACCTTCTGGAACTAGTACTCTGCACCTGCACCTGCTCTATAACTGAGAATGGTTGCTCCATTCTCACTATGATTGATGAAGTCTTGGAGTAACTCCTCTACTCCATCATGGCAACAACTTCATCTGAGAGTGGCTCAATAACCGATACTGAAGGTAGATCTTATTCTTTCATGGAGGTAACTTTATCTTTCATTGTAGTCATGTCTCCATGACCCAACTAATGCAATGCAACAACTGCCACTTGATTTTAAATATGGGGATTTCTCCCCCTGCATCTCATACTATATATGAATCATGGTTGTTCTGGTTGTCTTCATAAATACTGGAACTATTTCTTCAATAACTGGAGTAAGTGTCTTGTCATAGTCTTCTCCCTCTTGTTGGGAGAATCCTCTGGACACACATCAGGCTTTGTACATCTGCAACATGCTTGATCTGTATAGATCAATCTTGGATGTCAATACTGACTTCTCTTCTAGTCTCACGGAAGAATCCATATCCTAGTCTTTATGACTAGCTTCCTTCTCTGTTACTGAAACAAGGAATCTTCCCAAGAGATTTCATATCTCCTAGAAGTCTCTGAAGCTACGATCTAGTCTTCTCATGGCATCTGTCTCCCAGACCTAGAAGTTCTCTCTTCATTTGATCCTTTCTAAGATCAATATTACTCTCGATTTCTTCTGAGTCTACAAGGAGTTCATCATCTCTTACAGGGTGTACTTGGTGTTGAATACCAAGTCTAAATATGAAAGACTAAGTCAGGCTTCAAACGAGTTCTGTTTTCCATCAAGGTGACTTCATTAACCTTTGAACAATTCCGTTGTGAGTTCTTGTTCTAATGTTCGGTCATCTTTGGAGCCTTCTGCTTCTTTCAGTCAACCTTCATATGAGATACTCCAAATCTCAAAAGATAGCTTCTTCTTCATCTTCTTTGGTACATGAGTGTATATGGTCATGTACATAGTATGTTTCATATCTCATCTAATATGTTGCATTCTACAACCTTCACTATAGCTTCCTCAAGGCTATCACCTGTGACCTGAAACAAGGTCAACAAAACAACAAGCAAGAATCATACTCTTTTGATAATAGTAAATAAAACAAAGACACGAATAATCATCACAGTAGCTCCTTTAGAGCTATCACTTGTGACCTGTCTAAAGCAAAAGATCAAAAGTAATAAATACAATACGAAATGAGGTGAACACTCTTATAGTGTTGTGATCAAACATTCTTCCATGGCAACCTGGAACTAACACAAGAAGTTTCTCTTAGAGGAGATGTTAGTTGTATCTGGAAAATGATCACATTAAGCATTTATCTCAATATGTTCATATGCTACCAAGTATAATACTTTTCAAAGATTGTTATCTCAACTATAGTGTTTACTTGTAAAGGGGTAGTTATCAACTCGTCAAGTGCAACTTTGAATCTTATCAACTTAATTAATCAAACCTGGAACCTGGTGTCTTGTCCTCAAGAATGAGAGTGTTGTTTTTCTTCCAAGTCTCCTTCACTCAAGATGACAGGTGCTTTCTTCAACCTGTCTTGTGTACTAGGACAATATGTTATCTTGACATAGGGTTGGGTTAGACACTAAACTCTATGATCTTAACTTTAATCAATCTAATACTTTGACTTAGATTTTGATCAAAGGTTAGTATGGTAGTCATAGCTTCAACATGCAACCTAGATCAAAATAATGTCATAACAAATAGATGCATATTTAGAATAATCAAACCTGGGTTGCATTATTCCTCTGAATGTGTTGGATCTTGAGATCCTTCTGGATCTATGGCAAGAGATCCCTTCTCCTGCAAATAACATTTAAAGCTTAACCATTTAAACATATGTGAGTACATACCTCTGATAGCATTTGTCAGTAGTGGCACCATCTCGTAGCAGCGGTAATAATTACCAACTCTTAAGAACTTCAAGGGTGGCTGCAACTGATACTGAAACTGCAACTTATTCTGCAACTGCAACTTAGGGTTTTATGAGGAAACATTAATTTTTCAAACTTCAAATTTTGAAATTCTGATCTAGGGGCTAGATGCGTTGAGCTAAGGGGAGTATGCTGGTACAGTCAAATTTCTGAAAATCCAAATTTTGCCCCCTCAAACTTGACCCACGGATTTCTGGACTGGTTTTCTGGTACTTCTCGTACTTGTGGTACTGGTGAAAACTAGGGTTTCACTTTCCGGGAGATCTATCCACTGAAAAGGTGTGTTGAAGGTGCTAAAGAGTTCCTTGAGGAAGGGCGCACTTTTCTAGATGGCTTTTGGGCTGAAATTCCTCTTCAATAAAAAACCCTAATTTTCATGTACAACAACAGCGACATTTTTCTTCTTCTTGTGAAAGATGCTCTCTTCAACTTAGCTCTGATACCATGTTAGAGTTTAAGATATTATTAGGTTTCTTTTCAATTCACTAGATAACCATAGCATAGATAAGATCATTGAGAAATATACAATCACAAGAGACGCATCATTTATCCTGGGAAACCCTCATGGGGGAGAAAACCCAGAAAAAACTTCCTTAATATATATAGCCAATACAATGCCAAGAGAATGAACCAAACAATACAAAAATTTATCTCCCAAGTATGTGCCTCTCTCTCTCTTCCTTCTTCTCCAACTACAGCTCCAAACTTGCGCTCTAATGAACAAGTGAGTGAGTGAACAAATGAGGCGCTAGCCCCCTTTATTTATACAATCTGGAAGGTGCTAAAAGGACGTGTCTTTTCACTGGCAAGGTCGACTTCTCCTTCTGGGTGGTTATAACCACTTTAATTAATTCTGGGGGCCGACTTCTTATTATGCATATTACAATTAGGGTTTGACCAATCCACAAAAGGGGATTTGGTCGTTTACAATGCCCGACATGATCAATCCACAAAAGGGGATTGATCTAATGAATAATACATCAATAATAAAATAGAATACTCTTTGTAGTTACAATATTTCAACAATTCTTGTATTTCCATTTGGTGGCATTGGATAAAATAGGCAGTTTCTCCTTTCTGAATCAGCTTTTCCATCTGTTGGGATAATACAACTTGTGTTTGGGGAGGTTGAAAACCATATAATTTATATGTTTTCTCTTGTCATTTGAATTTGATGAAATGCTCTTGATGATTGATTGAGTATGTGCCTAAGGTTTGCAACCATTGGACTCCTAAAACCACGTCTACTCCTCCCAGGGGTACAGTGTAAAATTCGGATTCCAATTTGAAATCTTGAATTTGGAGTTTCACCTTATGGCATTTTCCTATATTTTCTATTTTCTTACCATCTGCAACCATTACCTTCATGTATGGGACTGGATATACAATAATTTGAGGTTCCTTGCAACATTGATGTCGAGAAAGTTGTGTACTTCATGTGTCAATTAATACTGTGACATCATCTTTTTTTATGTGTCCTTTCAATTTGAGAGTTTGTGGTTGGTTAATCCCTGTGATGGCTACTAATTATATTATTGGTGTGTTGTTACCTATGAGATTTGACACTTCATTTTGGTTTTTTCCCATTTCTTCAGTTACTGATTCTTCTGAATCTGATTCATCGTTGTTTTTTGTTTCACAAGTATATAATTTTTTTGAATTGTCTTCTATGCGACACCTATGTCTTGGGTCCCATTTTTCTCCATAGTTTTTACATTTGTCTTCTCTTATTCTTTGGTTATCCAAATTTCTTCTTTTATCTTCTCGTAGGTTGGGTGGTATATATTTGTCAGTTTCTGTGTTTGCATTCTGGGGTATGTTCCTTCTTGAATAAAAATTGTTGAATCTTGATTGGCCTTCTAGTTTTTCTTTTGTTGCTTTTGCCTTGCGTCTTGCTATTTCAACAGTTGTAACCTCATGCAATTTTAACTCATCTTGGATATGTGGTTTGAGACCACCCATGTAAGACTGGAGTAATTGATTATCAGATAATCCAAATACTCGGGTGGCAAGGGCTTCCCATTGGTGTGTAAATTCGTCTATGTTGCCTTTTTGTTGTAATCCAGTGAGTTTAAAAAATCTTCTCCGAGATGCCCTAGAATCTTTTAAAAAAAATCGTTTTTGAAGGATTTCCAAGTGTATGACTGAATTTTTCCTTTCCACCATAGGTACCAATTGTATGCAGTACCTTCGATGTACATGGACGCATATTTAACCTTTTCTTCATCGGTTGTAATATTATATATATGGAAATATTATTCAGTTTTGTTAAACCAAGCCACGCACTAGTTGTCGCCTCCATTGTATTTTGATAATTCAATTTTAGCTTTGGGAGGGTAAATCATTAATGGTTGATGTTGTGATATAGGTTGGGAATTTGAATTGTAGGGAGGTGGCGGCAGCGGTGGTGGACATGTGTTAGATGTGTTTGAGTCACTTGGTTGTGGTTGGGTGGCTTGTTGGTGCCCTTGGCCTTTTATTAATTTTAAAAACTCGTTAAGCTTTTCTTCATGATGTTGTGTCATCACAACCAGACTTTGTTGCAAATCTTCATTTATTTCTCATTTAAAGTTTCCCAAACCTCATTGTAGGTTAACTCTGAGTTCTTGAAAAATATCATCTTTAAGATCTTGTTTTAAATTATCCATGCCTTTTCGTAATTCGATTCTGACTTCCGTTGAAATTTTTTCTATAAGATTATGGGTCAACTCTTGTTTGAGTGCCTCATTACTGATCCTTATTTCCTCTCTTAACCCCTCGTTAGTTTTTTGTAATGCTTTTTCGAGTAATTGTCGACATTTTTGCATTCTTGATCTATTTTTTCGATTTGGTTTTTTAAGTTTGACATTTTTTTGATATTTGGGGGTGAGTACTTTTCCGCAATTTTGCCTGGAATTTAGATGCCCCTTTTTATTAAAAAAATGTCAATCCTTTATAAAGTATCTTTTTATAAAAATTAATACTAATGAGATTATTTTCTTATTATTATTAAGGGTCGTGGATTTTTAATAGGGATCGTACGACCGTTACGAGAGAATAGTGAATAAGTCTGTTGCGTAGGGAACAAGTCTGTGGTATGTGAGGAAATAGGGAATAGAGGATCAGTGTGCAGCGTAGTCTGACAAGAGTGAGTTGAACAAGATTGTCAGGAGTTGTCGAATTTATGTGGAAGCTGTCGAGGTTGAGGTTTGTCAGCAAGGTTTATGGTTAAAGCACGAGATAAGACGCAACCGACAAGGAGGATGAAGCGAATGGATAGGGGATAAGGATTTTCAGTGTTGCAGCGGATGGGTATATTTATCGAGGAATAACAAATCGTGGCAGGATAAGATGTGGTTGGCAGGGGAAGGTGCAACGGATGGATAGCAAAATAGAGGACGAGCAATGCTGGTTGGGAAGAGTTACAGTGGGCGACAGGTAGAGTCGCGATTTTTTTTGTACGATTGTGGTCGAGGGCAGGAGTGGGAGGAGTTGGGAATGCATGGGGGGCATGAGGATTGGAGTTGGGAGGAGTGGGAGTGTGAGAGGCACTGTGGTGGGAGGTCGTGGATGGGAAAATGGGAGGAAGGGAAAGCCTTGATACCACTGCTATAACACGCTATTATAAACTATTAATTTGTACACAGAGTTATTCTGAATAAATATATTAATAGATAAAATGAATAATAGATGATTACAATTGAGAAATAAAGACTCACTTATATACCCACGTAGGGGTGCCCATAACCAATAGCCATGTCTTTTCATTATTAATAATTTTTATTAATTAATTATCATTTAATTATTATATCTTATTTATGTGTATTTTTATGTTCATAACAATTGCCCATAATATTTTGTGTCAAATGTGAGACTTATCTACTATTCATTTATTTCCACTGGTATTTTTTCAATTTGCTTAGTCAATGTATTTATGCTCATAAAGTACAATAGGATGTTGTTATGTTTAATGCATTACTCTTGAATTTATTGGAGGTTGAAATCAAAATTTACTATGTGTTTAACGAAAGTCATAAGTGAAATTCAACAATCACAACTTCTCAAAAACACCCTAACTAAACCCAATTGACTATATATATATATATATATTACATAACTTATGTCACTTGTAATTAGTGACGAGTTCTACAAGTTTATATATATATATAACTCATCACTAATTACAAGTGACATAAGTTACATTTGAAAAACCAAATTTCAATGAATGAATAACAATGCATACATATGGCAAGTTCCAATATATTTGGGAGAGATACTTGGCATATAAGAATATCATTTACAACTTGATAATTTAACTTGTTCATTGAGAAAAGGAACGAAAGTCACAAGTGAAATTTAACAATCACAACTTCTCAAAAACACCCTAACTAAACCCAATTGACTATATATATATATATATATATATATATATATATATATATATTACATAACTTATGTCACTTGTAATTAGTGATGAGTTCTATAAATTTATATATATATATATATAACTCATCACTAATTACAAGTGACATAAGTTACATTTGAAACACCAAATTTCAATGAATGAATAACAATGCATACATATGGCAAGTTCCAATATATTTGGGGGAGATACTTGGCATATAAGAATATCATTTACAACTTGATAATTTAACTTGTTCATTGAGAAAAGGACAATGGATATAAATGGCAACTCACAATATATTGGAGGGAAGGTATTTGGTGTATAAAATATCATGTTTTTCTTTGTATTTAATGCCGTGAATTGCATTGAAAGGTGCTTTCTACAATAAGTAGATGAGATGTGATGTTGATAATGTATGTAGACTAAAAAAAAATAATCAAAATAAAACAAATATAGATTCACAAATAGATTATATTAAATTTGGTAAACATAAATACAATAACAAAATAGACCCATGTTAAATTCAGTATTGAAAAAATTGCAATTTTCATTTCTATATGCTGGTCTAATATATTTTACAAAATTAAAAATAATCATGCTCAAAGGCATCATTGGTCAGGGAAAACTTAAAAAGGGATCATCATAAATAAATGAGCATAAATTCATCTTAACTTTAAATCTATTAAGCGTTTTTTAGAGTGTAAAACTTGAGGAAAAGTTCGCACCTCAAGGGATTTGATCCCTGTCAACACTTGATAGGTCCAAAGTTAAGATAAATCTATGCAATTAGAATCAATTCCCTATCTTCCCCATTTGTTTGACCACTGCTTAATTTGAGACTTTATTGGTAAACTCTTACATATTTGACAAATTCAAATTTAAAACTTGTTACATTTACACCTTTTGTAAAAGAAATTAAACCTTAACCAAATTTGATCTTTAAAAAAATATCAAACCCTAAAGATTTTACTATTTTATTTATAAAGTAGGGCTTAGCAATAAAGTGTTTTTGCATTTAATTGTGAAAGATTTTTATGTACATACATAGATCAGCGACACTAATTAGCATCTAGAGTTAGCTAAAGTGCTTATGAGTCAAACTTAAGTTCCATAATCAAAGCTAATGATTTACGCCGTTTAACATCATAAATCACGAGGAAATGCTAAAAAAAAAATCCATGTAGTCTTTTCCTTCAAATTAAGAAAAAATAAACAAATAAAAAAATATTAATGTCAAAAAAACATACATACACAAACAAATAAAATAAAAAAGCATAAATCTTTCTTGAACCCAAATAAATACTTATAGAATTTACTACTAAGTTCATAATTCAAAAAGATCTATTAATTTGAGTAATTTTAAAGTGAAAGAGATCAAAGCCGCTTCATAACCGACGGTATTGACTAGAAGTGATCAATTTAGCAATTAGGCTAATAAATTGAAACGTACCAAAAAATCTATCACTCATTAGCTGGTTATAAATCAGAAAAAACGACCCTGAAAAACCATCTTGCTAGCAGCATGGAGCATAAAATTAATAAAAACATGACACTAGGCCACTTGTTCTAATTTATAATCTACAACAAGCACATATATTTTGGAGACCTTCAGCGAGGATTATCGCCTCTCAACAGGAGACAAAATATATCCTTTTACTCGAATGGGGGCATGCACCTTTTGCTGCAAAGAACCAACGCAGCCTCAACAAATTTGAGGAGCGGGATACTAAAGTTTTGTCAAAGTCAAATGGTAAAGCCCTCATGCTACAGACAAGTCA
>ML846253.1:48441-63113 GCA_009831015.1 Picea engelmannii
TGACTTGTCTGTAGCATGAGGGCTTTACCATTTGACTTTGACAAAACTTTAGTATCCCGCTCCTCAAATTTGTTGAGGCTGCGTTGGTTCTTTGCAGCAAAAGGTGCATGCCCCCATTCGAGTAAAAGGATATATTTTGTCTCATGTTGAGAGGCGAGAATCATCGCTGAAGGTCTCCAAAATATATGTGCTTGTTGTAGATTATAACTTAGAACAAGTGGCCTAGTGTCATGTTTTTATTAATTTTATGCTCCATGCTGCTAGCAAGATGTTTTTTTCAGGGTCGTTTTTTCTGATTTATAACCAGCTAATGAGTGATAGATTTTTTGGTACGTTTCAATTTATTAGTCTAATTGCTAAATTGATCACTTCTAGTCAATACCGTCGGTTATGAAGCCGCTTTGATCTCTCACTTTAAAATTACTCAAATTAATAGATCTTTTTGAATTATGAACTTAGTAGTAAATTCTTTAAGTATTTATTTGGGTTCAAGAAAGATTTATGCTTTTTTATTTTATTTGTTTGTGTATGTATGTTTTTTTGACATTAATATTTTTTTATTTGTTTATTTTTCCTTAATTCGAAGGAAAAAACTATATAGAATTTTTTTTAGCATTTCCTCGTGATTCATGATGGTAAACGGGGTAAATCATTAGCCTTGATTATGGAACCTAAGTTTGACTCATAAGCACTTTAGCTAATTCTAGATGCTAATTAGTGTCACTGATCTATGTATGTACATAAAAATCTTTCACAATTAAATGCAAAAACACTTTATTGCTAAGCTTGACTTTATAAATAAAATAGTAAAATCTTTAGGGTTTGATATTTTTTTAAAGATCAAATTTGGTTAAGGTTTAATTTCTTTTACAAAAGGTGTAAATGTAACAAGTTTTAAATTTTGATTTGCCAAATATGTAAGAGTTTACCGATAAGGTCTCAAATTAAGCAGTCGTCAAGCAAATGGGGAAGATAGGGAATTGATTCTAATTGCATAGATTTATTTTAACTTTGGACCTATCAAGTGTTGAGAGGGATCAAATCTCTTGAGGTGCGAACTTTTCCTCAAGTTTTGCACTCTAAAAAACGCTTAATAAATTTAAAGTTAAGATGAATTTATGCTCATTTATTTATGATGATCCCTTTTTAAGTTTTCCCTGACCAATGATGCCTTTGAGCATTATTATTTTTAATTTTGTAAAATATATTGGACCAGCATATAGAAATAAAAATTGCAATTTTTTCAATATTGAATTTAACATGGGTCTATTTTGTTATTGTATTTATGTTTACCAAATTTAATATAATCTATTTGTGAATCTATATTTGTTTTATTTTAATTAATTTTTTTAGTCTACATACATTATCAACATCACATCTCATCTACTTATTGTAGAAAACACCTTTCAATGCAATTCACTACATTAAATACAAAGAAAAACATGATATTTTATACACCAAATAAGAAGAAAAGGGAGCAAAGGGCATTGTTCAAAGAGCTTAGAGAATCCGGCTTCAAACTCTATTGACACAATATTGTACTCACCTCTAAGCTAAAACAAAGGACTGCAAAAGCTAGCGTTGTTATCATATCATGATAGCCCTATGAAGGATCTGACAGAGTTTGAAGTTTTGATATTTACCAAGGAATGAGGGAATATTTACTTGTTTTTGGTTTGTGAAGATGATACTTCGAATACATGACTAAATCAAACCAATTCCCAATTTGTAGGATCAAATGTATTGTTGAAAGAATCATTTGAGATTAAGCTGTTGAGCTACTATCTATTTTTGTAATGTAAATGCTCATTTTGAGCTAACCTCCCTAGAAGATAGATGTTGATTAGATCCTATCATTAATAGCACACTAGAAAATAGGATCCGAGCTACTTTTTGATAGATTAAGTAGATAGAAGAAAGACTCTGTGAGGGTCGAAAATTTGGATATCTAGGGGACCTGTTTAGAAAATCCTTGTAAGACATTCCATATTCTATATGACACTTAATGGCAAAGGCATATTGATGGTTATAATTTCTCTTCTTCTATGTTCTTTTTCTCTTCATGCTTGGGATCATTTATCAAACTGCAATGTATTGATTTCTTGATTATTAATTGATACAGTGAAGAATTTGTTGTTGTGATTATTTTCAAGTTTTGATTTCAGGCTAATGTTCTTGTTTCTTAATGATATTTTGAGATAAGAATTTCTTGCGAGGTTAACAAATTGAAGACGTCATATTCTCGTTTCCTTATTTTTTTAATTCATGAATGTGACTACCCTTTAACCAGTCAATAGGATATCTTTTGTCCTTATTTTGAAATTCATGTTTATCTTGAAACCTTGAACCAATTTTCAACAACCCTTTAAAAAAACCAAATCATAAAAACTACTGCAATAACCCGATGATGCCCTAGCTTTCCCTCTCACAGTCAAGTGAAACTTCAGGGACTAAAATCTTTTGGCGCCATTGCTGGGGACGAAGAAACGAAGATATCTTTCCTGGAGAAACAACAAGATCAAATTCAAATCTTGATGGTGAACAAGGTTTTGGACATTATATAAGATTGTGATTATTCACCTAATGACTCCTCTGTGGTAATTATGGCTCCTAAAAAAGAAGGCAAAGGACCTAAAACTCCTCCAAATTCTTCATCATCTACTAAGAGTTTAGTAACCAGAAAAAATCTAGATCTAGAGCCTGTTTCAACAGTTCTAGATCCTGAAAATTTATTAAGAAAATCTAAAGTTATTTCTGGATAGTCCTCTCTCTCAAAGGGGAAATCTCCTTCACAAATTTCTCAGGGACAATCTTTTGAAATTATCAAACCTCAATCAGATGAAGAAGTAATTCCTGAAAATGAAATCAAACATGTCATTGAGACTGCTATAGTTTCCTTTCCTTCAACTATCTCAGAATTAAATCTAAATCAATGGAAGCTACTTGCTGAACTCATTGAAGAGGAGCATTCAAATACTTTGTCTTTGGCTGAAGCTTTGAGAGATCACAACAAAGATATTAAAAGTGAACTAGAAACACTCTCTTCATCTTTTGAATCCTTCTCCTCTGAAGAAGTCAAACCACACTATTCTTCTTTTGAAAACCCTCTTTTACTTGGACCATCACCTGGCTTTAGTCTGGAAAAGAAACCCTTGTCTGCTGAGGATCAAGATTCATCATCAATACATTTAAGTTGCCACACACAGGAGACAGTTTCTCTTTCTACATCACCAATCTTGCTTACTCCTAAAGCTCAAACACCAAAGATAGCCAATATGGTTGTGAACATAATGGATGCAATTGTTGCAGCTATATATGCCCCTTTGAACCTTCCACAAGTTTTGTATGCCTTTCCACCAAATGATTATATGAAATGTTTGTGTAGATTCAATGGGGAAGGAGTTACTGTTGAAGAGCATTTGAATTCATTTTACAGTTTTGCAGATAGTTTCAATGTAGAGCATGTAGATGTGTGGATGAGATTATTTGTGCAGAGTTTAAATGGTGAAGCAAGAAAATGGTTTAAAAGTTTGCCACCAAATTCAATTGCTGATATTGAAGCCTTGGACGACACCTTTCTAAGACACTGGGGAGACAAGAAAGACTATTTATACTACATTACTGAATTTGGTGCTTTAAAAAGGAAACAAGGTGAATCAATATTTGATTTTACCAAAAGATTCAATAAAATGTACAGTAAAATTCCAGATGAAATTAAGTCTTCCGAAACATCAGCTAAAATCACCTTTGCCAATGCTTTCGATGCTGAATTTTCTTTGTTGCTAAGAGAAAGAAGGTCTGCTACCCTAAAAAAGATGCAAGAAGCTGCTATTGAGGTAGAATATAACATATTAACAACAAAAAAATTGAAGTCCAGAGGTGACAGGGACAAAAAAAAGCAAAAAGAAGAGCTGCCTTCTTTTAATACAACATCTAATTCTAAGATAGATAAAATGGCTAAGATGCTGAATATTTTGACATATGAGATGGAAAGGTTGAAAATGGAACAAAAACAGTCTAGTAGACCCATACAGGAGGGTGGATACATAAATCAAAATTAGTTCCGAAGGCCAAACGATGTACCTCAAATATTACCAAGAGAAAAGAAGAACCAAGAAGATAAAAAAGTTTTGCCTCCTTTCCAGAATAATGCAGTAGATGAGGAGGAGAATGAAGATGATATATAATATGACCCTATAGTACATCTAAATGATTCAGAATAATCTCCTATGCATGTGACACAACATGATTATGAAGATGCCTTGATTTTAAACCAGTTTGAAGAAGGGGATGCTGATGAGGTTGTACAGAAGGAACCTAAAAGGAAGAAATATAATCTCAAATCCAGTTCAATTACACCTCAAATGGATACACCTTCTTCCACAAAGAAGGTCAACACTCCAGTTAAAACAGGGATCGATAAAGACAGTCCTGGGATTCAACTTGATCAACCATTGAAGCAGCCTGTCAAGGTTAATACTACAGAGTTAAAGGAATCAAGAAATACTATTTCTTCTTTCAACTTAGAACACAAAATTAACAAAATTAAGATTTCTGTGCCTCTGTTAGAACTAATGAAAACAAATCCTTTTAGGAAGACTGTTCTCAAGGATTTACAGTCTCCTTCTCAAGTTACCTTTTCAGACACTGTCAATCTGGAAGATGAGAACCCTGCTGTAACCATTGGACCTCATATTGAAGACAAAACTGATACTTCTCCTCCATTCTACATATCGCTAAATATTCATGATAATATATTGCATAACTTCCTAATGGATTATGGTGCCTCACATAATGCCTAAGGAAGTGATGGATGAATTAGGGTTAGATATTACTAAACCTTACCATGATCTATATTCTTTTGACTCCAAGAAAGTCAAATGCCTGGGAGTGATCAAGGACATGGTTGTTACTCTTTCCCAATTACCTATGAAGAGTGTGGTGTTAGATGTTATTGTGGCTGACATACCTCCAAAATTTGGAATGCTTCTGTCAAGATCCTGGGCCAAAAAGGTAGGAGGCACTCTACAGATGGATCTTAGTTATGCTACCATACCTGTTTATGGTGGAGAACATCGGAGATTATACAAGGAAGTAAGATTATCTTATTTGGTAAGTGATCATGAAAACCCTCCTAATCATCCTATATATGCTGTGGAAGATGATCTTGGTTCCTCTATTTTTCATATTAGCGATCAGATGACAGAAACATCAATTAGGAAAACAACACCTGAAAGTGGAGACAGTGTAGATAATTTCGTTTGGAAAATGTATTTTGATGGGGCCTGTTCTAGAGAAGGTTCTGGTGCTGGGATTGTTTTCATTTACCCTACTGCTGGCCCTTGACCAAGTTTTGAGGATCCTTGGTCATGTTTGACTTATTTTTGGGACTTCGACAGGCTGTCGAAGGCGGAGCGCAAGACGAAGTAGAGATCGCGGGATCTCGGCCCCTTTTTAGGGATTTTTGGGTTTTGAGCTTATGTAATGGGTATGGGAATGTCGGCCCGTGGGTTTACCCATGCTTAGGCCTATTTTGTAATGTATAAATAAGTAGCTAGACAAAGTAAGCAGGGAACTGCAAGTTCGATTTGTGTGATCGAAAGTGCTAAGTGTCGAGTAGAGATTGATTTTGTGCATACTGTGTGAGGCTTGCATAGCTTAGTGCAAGCGAGTGTAAGAGATTGAGAAGAGGCTTAGCGCTGTAACCTAGCCTGGGGAAGGAGGATCTATCGAGGTGCACATATCTCCTGTCCTATGCGGAGTAGGGTTTTTGAGGCTCTGTGCATGTAACTGATTGATAGAAGATAATAAAAGAGAAGAAGAGTTGGTGGACGTATCCCCAGGGTGGAGCTGAACCACGTATATGCCGTGTTTCTCTGCTTCTTGCGATGGATTGATGTGTTTATGTGTGATTTGCTTAGTGACTTGATATAGATGAATGTTAGATAGATCTGATGTTGCTCTGTGCCTAATAATGTGAATGAATGCTAGATCTAACCTGTGTGAATATGCTTAGTGCTTGAATCTGCTAGATTTGATTTGTTTCTTTATGCTAAGTGATACTGGATGCTGGATTAGGTTGAATACTGCGATGCTCTGTGATTAGGGTTTGTCTGCGCAGTAAACTAAGGTTAAGTATTGATGAATAATGACTAATAAGTGCTCTGTTAAAGTGTTATAATCATAGATCTGTGTCCCATATAAGGTTGCAGACATCTGAGTCCTGCAACCACCCTTGCTTCTACCTCGGGTAAGACTTCATTTGCTCTGTAGGTGTTTCCGAAAGGGCCAGTAGTTAGGGTTTTGTTGGTGCGTTGTTGTAGCGTTGAACCCTGGGTCCGCCCCTGTGCCAACACCTACACAAGAAGTCATTCCTATGTCATATAAACTTGAATTTGACACAATCAATAACATCAGTGAGTATGAAGCTTTGCTGTTAGGGATAAAAGCTGCTAAAGATATGGGTATAGATAAGCTTTATGTTTTTGGAGATTCAGAACTTATTATTCACCAGATTAAGAATATATATCAAACCAAGCAGCGAAGGTTGAAACAATATAGGAATGAGATGTGGGATTATGTGGATAATTTCTTTTTGGCATTCAATATTACTTTTGTGCAAAGAAATTTAAATCAATAGGCTGACTCTTTGGCACTTGCAGCTAGCAACTTTAAGACTCCAATGTTTCCTAATTTGAAATTTGAGGTTGATGTTAGACACATACCCTCAATACCAGACAATATAAAAAATTGGCAGATCTTTAAAGATGATGAGGAAATTCAAAGATTCTTAAAGACTATTGAAGAGTTTTCTAACATTTCAATAGATCAAGATAATGAAGATGATGATGTAGAAGTACATGTTGCATATGTTCTTCAAGATAGTGTTGTTGGGCACAAAATTATTGAATTAAAGACAAAACATCTGCCTAAAGGCTTTGTCCCACTCAAGAGGTTGTTTGACCACAACGATGTTTCTAGGAAGACTGTTATTCATACAAAAGAAACTGATGTAGTGGAATGTGATATCAGTTCTGATGCAAATCCCAGGTTGGTCAAAATATATAGAAAACTGTCACAAAAACAGAGAGAGACATATGTTGAATTGATTAAGCAATATTCAGATGTATTCTCCTGGTCTTATGAAGACATGAAATTGCTTGATACAAATATCATACAACATAAATTCCTCTGAAACCTGGATCAAAACCTTTTAAGAAAAAAACCAGGCAATTTAATCCTTTGCTGTTACCTATAATAGAAAAAGAGCTGAAAAGGTTATTGGATGCCAAAATCATAGTGCCACTGAGATACTCAAAGTGGGCAACTGACCTTGTACCTGTCAGAAACAAGAGTGGAGAGATACGACTCCGTGTGGACTTCAGGAATTTGAACATGTGCTTCTTAAAAGACAATTATCCATTACCAAACATGGATCATATTTTACAGAGAGTTGTAGGAGAAAAGAGGATCTCTATGCTTGATGGATACTCAGGGTACAACCAAATATCAATAGTGGATGAGGACAAAAAGAAAACAACTTTTACCACTCCCTAGGGCACTTTCATGTATGAAAATATGCCCTTTGGATTGATTAATGTAGGAGCCACATTTCAAAGGGCTATGGACATTGCGTTAATCGGTGAGAAAGATAGGTTTGTAGTTATTTATATTGATGACATCACTGTATTTTCAACGTTTGATGAAGAACATTTACAACACTTGAAGCAAACTTTTGAGAAATGTAGGAGGTATGGTATATCACTTAATCCTAAAAAATCACATTTTGTCATGGAGGAAGGAAAAATTTTGGGACACATTGTTTCACCTGAAGGTATTAATATAGATCCTGAAAGAGTAAAAGCTATCCAACAAATAGACATTCCAAGAAACAAGAAGTCTATTCAGTCCTTCATTGGTAAAATTAATTTTTTAAGGAGGTTTATTCCTAATTTTGCAGAGATTATCAAGTACATTACTGACATGTTGAAAAAGGATGCAGAAATTAAGTGGATACCAGAAGCTAAAGAATCTTTTAAGAATATCAAGCAGGCTCTTGTTCAGGCCCCTGTTCTCATCAATCCAGATTACTCCAAAGAATTCATGATTTTTTCATTTGCCTAAGAAAATACCATAACTGTTGTTCTTCTGCAAAGAAATGAGTAAGGGTATGAGCAACCCATTTCCTTCTTCAACAAAACTCCCAGAGACTCTAAATTGAAGTATGATATAATGGAAGAACATGCCTATGCCCTGGTAAAGGCTTTGAAATATTTCATAGTATATGTCCTTCAATCTGAGATCACTGGTTATGTCCCAAGCAATGCAGTCAAAGAAATCTTAGTTCAATCTGGTTGAGAAGGAAAGAGAAGAAAATGGATAACAAAAATCCTGGAGTATAACCTTACCATAAAGCCTACTCAGCTAATAAAAGGTCAAGGCCTTGCCAAATTAATGACAAAGTCTAATTTAAAATCAATTGGGTTGTACCATCTTTCAGGCAAAGCACATGATTTTTCATTCCAGATTGAAGAAACAAGTTCACAGGTAAACAACAAGTATGTTTTTTCACCATGGTACACAGATATTGTATTTTTGCTGCTGAATTTTCAATCCCCTCCAAAATTGGATAAATCAAAGTTCAGATCATTAAAGTTAAGATCAGTAAAGTATTGCATTATTGATCAGATCCTATTCTGGAAAGACCCTCATGGTGTCTTGTTGAGGTGTGTTAATGAAGAAGAGGCTAAACAATTTTTTTGTGATTTACATCATGGTGTTTGTGGAGGTCATCACCATTGGAAAGATATTGCTTTCAAGATTCTCAGGGCAGGCTATTACTGGCCAATTTTGTTCTCAGACATTTTTTCTCAGGATAGGGCGTGTGAACCTTGTCAGAAATTTGCTAGAAAGGAGAAACTTCTGTCGTTGCCTCTGAAACTAATCATCGCTCAAGGACCATTCCAACAGTGGGGATTGGATTTCATTAGGGAAATCAATCCTTCATCTTCTGGACAACATAAATGGATCCTTACAACCACATATTACTTTACGAAGTGGATCAAAGCAATTCCAACTAGGAATGCAACAGACAAGGTAATCATGGAATTTCTTGAAGGACATATCTTTTCTAGGTTTGACTGTCCTAAAAAGCTAGTTATTGATAACGCACAAGATTTTAAATCCAAATCCATGATTGATTTATGCAGTAAGTATAGTATCAAATTGGTCCACTCTACTCCTTACTATCCTCAAGGAAACGAGTTAGCAGAGTCCTCCAATAAGAGTCTGATAAGGATTATAAAAAAACTACTTGCAGAAAATAAAAGGTCATGGGATTCCAAGTTAAAATTTTCCCTATGGGACGATTGTATCAGTAACAAGAAATCTATTGGGACCTCTCCTTTCTAGATGGTATATGGGACATAAGCTATTCTTCCGACTCAATTGGGCCTACCAGTTTTAAATTTTTTACAAGAAGAGTTAGAAGAACCCAATGATCTCCAAAGGAGAATTTTTCAGATGATTGAGGTTCAACAGGTCAGAGAACAGATGAATTAGAAAGCTGTTGCTCACCAAAGCAAAGTCAAGGCCACATTTGATAAAGGAACTAAGAAAGATGTTTTTAATGAAGGAGATTTGGTATTAAGGTGGGATGCTAGGAGAGCAGATAAAGAAAAACATGGTAAGTTTGATAACCTATGGTATGGTCCTTTCAGAATAGCCAAGATAATGGATAATAACACTTTTATCCTGCATAATCTAGATGACACAAATTTTTTTGGAGGCCCAGTGAATGGGAGGTTCTTGAAACACTATTTTCTTTAAATATTCATCAAGTTTTCATCTTGTACAGTAGGTTTTTCTTTCAATAAAGACTCCATATACCCAATGGAATTGTTTTTATATAGTTGTGTTGTGAATAAAGGTTGACAGATGTAGGGAAATCAATGAATCAGAAGTAAGGAAAAGGCATTGGTCTGCATTTCTTGGAGTTTAATCAACAAAACTCCACCCCCAGAAGGATCCAATGTTAGTCTCTATTTTTTTTCTTGATTTAGCGAGAATCCCTAATCCTAAGCCCTCCCTACTTATACCTCATTGCTTGATTTCATTAGACTTTAATCTTTGGTTTGAGTTTGTTATGCTTTGCATTTTAACATTTTTGAATAATTTTCTTAAGTTTGAAGGTTTAAGACATGGTTTAACGAGATTTGTCACATCATTTCCTTATTTGAATTCTAAAAATTCAAATTATTGCCAAGTCATCAAATAACGCTACTCGAATAATGATATTCCTGCAACGCTAAAGTAATCATGCTGTGTCATGCGCCAACCATCCAGATCTTGTCACGATCACATAAATCGTGGACAAAAGACCTGCATGTACTCCATGATATCACTTGAATCGATTATGCAGTTCGAACCGTTGCATGAATGAGATCACTCTGTACCTGCAAGGACCCGTATCAAATCATTTCAATTTCCAACATCATTATATAACACTATCATCTGTTATTCTAATTCTGTCGGATTATGTGCACATATATCCTTTAAAAGAAATCATTATGTAGTAACAATTGTAGGTTTTAAATTCAATTTCCAACAACACCGAGTTGCAACACTGTATCATTGACATGGCGCCTAAGAAAAGTGGGCAAATTGTCAGGTTGGAACCGGAGGGCACCGAGCTACTTGAAGCGTATCCGCAGATGGCACAAAGGTTCAAGGATGCTAGCTGGTTCGAATTATTTACCACCTTCCAGGGGCATGACGAACATGTATCCATGATGTTCACACAAAACTTCGATGGCTTTGAATTGGCGATCGGTAAATTTTTAATGTTGGTAACATAACAATCCATTGCCAAAGCTTGCAAATTGGCGATTTGGGGAGAACGATGGTGGAAAAAGGAGCATGTAGTCATGAAGTTTGTGAACCAATTCTTGCTACCAGATAAACATAACCCAGACTGGAAGAAAGGAGTTACTCACAACTGGATTAGACAAGAATGGCATACCGCTTTGATCATAATTCACAGGTATATCACATGTGAAGGTATATTCTCGCTGGTTTACATCTACCATATTAGGTTATTGATGCATATCAATGGAGACTATCCCTTAAATCTACCATACTTTCTACTCAAAAGCCTATCAAAGATGTCAAAAAGGGTACAGTCACACCCTACCACTGCTAAAGGTAGCCTGTTCCATCAAGTTTTAATTAAAACTCTAGTCGTTTATGCTCTGAGTGAAGTACAAAAACCTTAGAACTGGTTGATCCAGTCCCTAAATCCCGATCCACAGCCAAGAAAATAAAAAAGGGGCAAAGGAAGAAAGACAACTACATAGAAATAGAGTATCACAGTTGATGAACCTCCAGTCAAAGAAGAAATGTCTGCAACAAGGGTGACAAAGACCAACAAAAGAAATAAGTCTCAACACATTCCTGTTGATACCCCTGTAGATGACATTCAGAAAAAAGCCATGACCAACATAGGTAAGAGATCCAAAATTGATGCAGAGATCGAAATGTTTATAAAAATGGAAGAAGATTCAAATGAGGATTATAATATTAAACCTACAGTCAAACATAAGCAGAAATCAACTAGTAAGAAAGGTGTCACAGGCAAGAAACAAGAGAATAAATCTGCACCCGTGTCTCAAAACCCTAGGAGAAATTCAACTAGGGTTACCAACAAATACATGCTAAAATTCAAAGCTATGTTTGACTCATCTATCATAAAGGAAAATTTCATAGTCATAGAGGACCATTCTGAGGACTCTAAAGCAACTGTCAAAGAAAAGGCAGAAAAACCTCCATTACACAGGAAACCAACAGAAAGAGGTAAGGAGATTGCTCAATTTCCTGCAGGACTTGTAACAAGAGCTACTGCCAGATTATCAAGAGCTGCAACACTTGCTAAAGGTACCAACAAGATTTCAGAAAACAATGAAAGTAGCCCTGTAGATTCAGACCATACATCAGATATTCCAGAAGCCACGGACTCAGCCAGTTTAGAGGATGATAACAATTCAGGATTAGCTTCTAGATACCAAATTAAACTGAGAGAACCTAAGGCTGCCATAGATCTAAACAAACCTGCACCTGCAAAAGAGTTTCCAAAATTCAAGGTCAAGGTCAGAAGTGATAAAGAGAATATCAGAGAACTCCAAAGAATGGTGAAGAAGTTGAAGAAGGAAAAGGCTCAAGTAGAGCAATGGAGTGCCAGACAACAAGAAAGGATACATGGGTTCAAGAAGAAGAAAAGGGAGCAAAGGGCATTGCTCAAAGAGCTTAAAGAATCCAACTTCAAACTCTATTGGCACAATATTGTACTCACCTCTAAGATAAAATAGATGATTGCTAAAGCTAGCACTGTTATCATATCATGATAGCCCTATGAAGGATCTGACATAGTTTGAAGTTTTGATATTTACCACGGAACGAGGGAATATTTACTTTTTTTTGGCTTGTGAAGATGATACTTCGAATACATGACTAAATCAAACCAATTCCCAATTTGTAGGATCGAATGTATTGTTGAAAGAATCATTTGAGATTAAGCTGTTGAGCTGCTATCTATTTCTGTAATGTAAATGCTCATTTTGAGCTAACCTCCCTAGAAGATAGATGTCGACAAGATCCTATATTTAATAACACACTAGAAAATAGGATCTGAGCTACTTTTTGATAGTTTAAGTAGATAGAAGAAAGACTCTGTGAGGGTCGAAAATTTGGATATCCAGGGGACTTGTTTTGAAACTCTTGTAAGACATTCCATATTCTATATGACACTTAATGACAAAGGCACATTGATGGTTAGACTTTCTCTTCTTCTATGTTCTTTTTATCTTCATGCTTGAGATCATTTATCAAACTGCAATGCATTGATTTCTTGATTATTAATTGACACAATGAAGAATTTGTTGTTGTGATTATTTTCAAGTTTTGATTTCAGGCTAATGTTCTTGTTTCTTAATGATATTTTGAGATAAGAATTTCTTGTGAGGTTAACAAATTGAATACTTCATATTCTCTTTTCCTTATTTGTTTAATTCATCAATGTGACTACCCTTTAACCAGTCAATAGGATATCTTTTGCCCTTATTTTGAAATTCCTGTTTATCTTGAAACCTTGAACCAGTTTTCAACCACCCTTTCAAAAAACAAAATCATAAAAACTATTGCAATAACCTGATGATGCTCTAGCTTTCCCTCTCACAGTGAAGTGCAACTTTAGGGACTAACAATAACAATTTGCTGCCGTCAATTATGATGTAAAATAACACTAAAAAGAGCATAAACACTTAATGCCACAATCTTTAGCCTCAATGTTTTTAGCAACAATTATGTGTCAAAGAGTTGCTTTGAACTTGCCATTACCTAAAATTACCATTGTGTAGGGTTGAAAGGAGTAGATGCCAATGTTTTCTATTATTCTATGATATTGTTGATGAATATCGATCAAACTCTTCCTAAATTGATAGGACTTATGTCACACATGAAACTTAAACTATAAATAATAGATATGGACCTCCATAGAAGCCTTCAATGAATGCATTAAGGCTAATGAGATCAATAATGGTTGATATGGATCTTACAATCCCTAATTAAGGACTTGAGTAAGATAGCTAGATCCCTGAACAGATGGATAAAGTCAGTGCATCTCTTTCTTGATAATTGTGGGAACTCTCCTCCACATGGTTGTGCAATATATGTGTGACGACAATACACCATGAATGCAAGGATACTCATCAATTAGTGACATGTGAAAAAATTATATGATATCATAGTTAAATAATATCACTATTAACATCAAGATTTTACGAAGGCACCATTATTTTAGGGTAGAGGTATTTGTTCAAACATATAACAACCCATTAACATTTTGAAAACTATAGAGTGACTTATTAAGTTGACTACAAAATTATAGCTTATGCATTTTCTAGATGAATATATTTGTGGTTAATTTGCTTTTTATAAAACTTAGTCCTTTACTTTTTCATGGAGACATGAAATTGCAAAATCAAATTATTAAAAATAACAAAAAATATGAAATATGCTAAATATAAGAGAGAATAATCTCGAGGGGTTAGTTCAATTGGTTGTAGTCAATGTTCATGGGCATTTGGATAGTTTTATGTCGATAGGTTCTTGGTGATATGACACACTAGTTTACATCAATGGGTTTATTAGGAATGACATACACAATGTGGGGGATAGTCCCTTGAATTTTCTAAATTATTTAAAAAAAAAAACCAGAAAACAATGAAACTTCCTTCATTCTGTTCCATAAACATCTCAATATATACTAATATAAAAACATTTAATTAATAATTAAGAAAATCCACCCATGCCTACTTTGAAATATTATTAACAATTTGAAAATGCCCAAATATTATTAACAATCTGAAAATGCCCACAACTTACATGGAAACAAGACTATTAATAAGCACATATAGCACGCAATCTGTCAATGAGATGAATATAGCACATATTAATGCTTATAGGATTTGTTTATATTTGCATCCTCAATGTCTCATCTTCTAATCTAATATAAAATCTACCCAAAACTCATTTGATTTAACACAATGAATGGGTAGCTCCAAAGATAATCGTAATCTTGTGGTGCAAACACCAACTTACTTTGTTTAGGTTGAACTTAT
>ML846254.1:15106-26537 GCA_009831015.1 Picea engelmannii
CAAGGCTTTGAATTCCTTGAATTTTCCAAACACTTCATCTTTTGATTTCAAGAAGTAAACCCAAGTCTTGCGAGAATAGTCATCAATAAATGACACATAGTATACATACCCACTAAGAGAGGTTGATGGCATTGGGCCACACAAATCTAAGTGGATGAGCTCCAAGACTCCTTCTTCTTTACTGTCGCTCTTCGGGAAAGGATTCTTTATGTTCTTTCCTTGTGCACATCCCTTGCACACACCTTCATGATCAACCTTGAAATATGGCAGATCTGTAACTACCTTGCTCACATAAGGTAACACGTTGTAGTTGATGTGAGCTAGTCTTTTATGCCAAAGTTCACACGGACTCTCAGTGGAGTGAGTCAAGGTTGCATCTGAGTGACCTTTTTAATTTATACAGGCCACCTTCTTCTGTTCCAATAAAAATTGCCTCTTCTATGGTTTTTTCCTTTAGGCCACATAAGGACTTCACCATCTATGAATGCAACCCTAAAGCCTTTCTTATCTAAAGCTAAGATAGAAAGAAAATTCTTCATCAAACCTAGTACATCTAGTACATCTTTCATCTTCATTGGGGTCCCTGAATCAAGTTTGTAATTGGACTCTCCTACTCCTTTGATAGGGTACTGGTAATCATCTCCAAGTGTAACTTTCTGGGGAAAGTTCTTTTCAATAAGGCTAGAGAAAATGTCTCTCTGACCTGTCATGTGCTTAAAAGCACCACTATCTATGAGCCAAGTATCCTCTCCAGGTGACACTGATCCTGACAGGGCAGATATTAAGACATAGTCTTCAATCTTTTCTTTAATCATTTTCGTGGGTGGCTCATCATCTTCAACTGCATGGGCATGGTGTCTTTTGTTATTTCTCTTCTTGTATTCTTCTCTTCTAGATGGACAATTCTTAGCAATATGTCCTGTTATCGCACAGTTTGTAGTTTAAGTCAAAGGCTGAAGGATGGAGATCAAACTGGCGTAACAGGAACCTTCCCCACCCAATTTCACCTCAATGGGGAGGTTCTTTCTGTTTAGGGAGGTTAGCCCAGGGAAGACGTCCCCGGCAACCTGGGGTTTTGAAGAGGCTAAGGTATAAAGCAAGGTTAAAGTTTCCTCCTCACAGGTTACCACCTAGCTCAGATAGTCCGGCTAAACAGCCAATAATGAAGTGTATGCCCAATTGAAAACACCTGCCCGGAACAAGACAACAACAATACAATATATATATGCAAGCTATAACTCAAAGGGTTAGTACTTCAATAACTATCTGCTATTATTTAATAAGCAATGTAAAGCAATAGATACAAATGAAGTCAACGTTTTGTGAATTAGCTATGTAAGAGCATCCATTCATCAATATCTATCAAGATGACTAAGCTAACAATGTATTCAATCAACAATTTGCTCAATAAATGCTTCAAATCATCATTTTATTGCTTATATTCAACACTTGCTGCGTCAAGATGAGATAACCAACTGTGACGTCAGCCCTAATTAGGTTAGTTTGTTAGTTAGGGTTTCAAAATTTAGAGTTTTGAGAGTGGTTTTGTACACTTGGACTTCAACGTTGGAGGTTAGAGATCGGTGCCTTAGGGTATATGGAGTCAAGCAAGAGAAGGGCACAAGGTTTTGAAAGGATGATGACTTAAAGACTAGAAGGAAGGGTTCTAAGGTGTTGCAAAGGCAGGGCCCTAGAATCAAAACCCTAGGGGAAAGAGGCTCACTCCGGTGTTGCTTAAGCAAGGCCTCATGCTCTTTCCTCCTTCTTTAGGTCAACTTGGCAAAACGGCTAGCAAAAGTAATAAGTCTAAGGGAGAAAGCGTTGCAAGGACAAGGCTTTCAAAGCCTAGAAGATGATGGCCCTAGGTGTAGATAACCTAGGCCTAGGACGTCACCCTTTTTCAACCTATAAACTTCAACGTTAGCTCAGGGGAAGAAGCAAGATGAGTGTAGCAAAGGCTAGGCTCAATCCTTCTTCTTCAATGGCTGAAAAATCTCTCTTTAAGGGGACATGTAACAATGACCTACTTGTGTGCTTGTGACCTAGGGTTTTAAATCAGCAATTTAATAAGAAAATGCAAGAAATTACACCTACAACCATTTATTTAAGAAGTTTTGCAAGAAAATCACTTACATATCATGAAGAGAAGCATAAGGAAACCCTAGTTGTAAACCTTCCTTGAGAGAAATGCCACAAGATGCCAAAAATATCCTTCCAATAACAAGTGCGCCTCACTTAGCAAGAAAATATACCCAAGAAGGGCGCAAAAATCAGACCTCACAAGTGTGAGTGAATTGTGTTATGTCAAAATGAGGGAAAACATCCTCAATATATATCATCCAATGACCTTTAATTAAAATTAGGTCATTAAAATATCCGACAAGGCTAATAACTAAAAATCATACTGTTTTACATTAAATTGCTAGAAGAAAACCCTAAATGAGCAATGAGCAAGACGTCTAGCCCCTTTGAGGGAGACGTTGGCCCTTTTTAGGGCAAATCATAGCACTAGATGACAAACGTTGGCCCTCTCTAGGCCTCCAAACTTTGCCACACGTGCCAAACTGCCCTGTCAAACTGCCATGCGCTGGAGGAGACGTCAAGGGCCTCTAAAAGACGTCATGGATCATCAAAGGGACACGTTCCACCTGTAGTGGGTCAACCCCCTAGGGCTGGGCTCAGCCAAGGCGTCCTGGATGAAAATATCCTTCTTCTTCTCTCGTGCAAAGGCTTGATCAATCACTGTCCTGTCTCTGCCCCTGATGAGGTCCCAACAACCATCTGATGGGCTTTTCAGCCCCATGGAGGTCCGAACTAATCATCTCCCCATGTGTACCAGTCCACTTGGTACCTGTCTGTCGGGCATGGTCCTGCACATCAAAAACTTCACCCTCCATGGGCTCATTAGTCCTAGGAATCATAGCAATGTTAATCATATTTCATGATTAATTTTATCAAATGCATGCATAAAACCCCTAGCATATCATCCAATAGTTCAAAGACATTACAATGACCTACTATACAAAGTTGAAGAAAAAGACAAAATGCCCTATTGGGCCAGCATCCATAAGAAAAGGAAAGTTTCCAAAGGATATCATCCAAGCCATGTATCACGAGGTGGTGTGGTCCAAGGATGTCCAGACATAGAGAAAGACGGGGGTGATATTATCCATGGGTGCCTTTGTAGGAGGTGAGTTGTACCTGTCATGGATGCAATTCTTTCCAAGCCCTTTATTGCCTTCATTCTTTCTTTTCTTTATTATTTTTTCTTTCTTTTTATTTCAAGGCCTAACTAGAGGACACTGCCTTGGCGTGGTGACCAAAGCTGACAGTGTTACCCACAAGTACTTTCACAGAGATGATAAGGCTGGCTCGTGATGAAACCCCTTTTCCCTTGGCCATGCAACCAAATGTCATTGCCCTGGCGTGGTAACCAGATAATGGCAATGTCATACTGCTAGGTACCCATGAACATAATGGGCTGGCTTGTGATGAGACACCCCATCCTCTTAGCTAGGTCTTGTTTTGTGATTTTTTCTCCGGGTCCCTCTTGTTTCTTATTGAGAGGCTTTTTATCGCCTTCTCGGGGATCCTTGGGCGAGGCATCTCTAGGTTTTATTTTTTATGGCTTTTATCTCTTACCAGCTGCTTTTACCTCCTGGGCCTTTAGCCCCTTCTTCCCACAAGATAAGGTGTAACCCCACAAAAGGTCATCCCACTGTCCGGACCAGGGGAATGGGGTAGATGAATGGGAGATAAGATGTAAAAATGATAATATGATGGGAGCGGACGATGGCTCTTCAAAATCACCCCTGGTGGCTAACCAAAACCTATGGGTACAAGCTTGCTAGGGTACCCTGTCAATCCCCCCAACTATGGTCAAGTGGGTTAGTGTAAGATCCAAGCAATCGTCAAAAATGAAAGGAATCTGATGCATATATCTGAAAGTTATAATGATCAAACATGACACATACCATGATACCTGGACCAATTACCTCATGGAGCAAGAGTCTTCTCTAATACAAGTCCAAGCCGAAGGTGATGGATGTTGTTGCTGCTGACAGGACAAGTCTGATGAAGAAGAAGAAAGATGGGCCCTCCAGGGCCATGCTCGGGTCAATCCTGCTCTCGGTACTCCATGTCTAGAACCTGTGGGCCTCGACACATGATCTCCTAGTTATCCCTAGATATCGGGGATAACATGTCCCATCTTGTGACAATGGTAACATTGATAAGATGAGAAGTCTTTTTCTCTTCTTTGACCTTTCTGAAACTTCTGGAATCTCCTTGGAAGGTGAGATTCTTTATGAATGATTATGTTTGGGGAGTGAGATTCCTTATGTAGGTGGGTCTCCTTCTTGAAGTGAGACCTTCTCTTTCCTCCTTTAGCATGAGCAACTAGGGGTTGATCTTCATCCCTTAATAGTATTGCTTCTTGGTTAGCTAATCTTGTTTCTTCTTGAACACATTCTTCCCAAAGACTGTCAAATTGTAGTTTCTCCTTTCTGGCACAAATAGTTTGGATGAATGCATCCCAAGGTATTGTGAGACCATTAAGAGTTGTCATTATGAGTTCATCTTCATCTAGGTTATCCCCAATTGCTTCTAGTTGTTCCTTGAATTGAGATATCCTAGAGAAATAGTCATGAATTGTTTATCCTTTCTGCATCTTTGTATTCTTGAGTTGAGTTCTCAAGTTCATCTTCCGGTTAATGTTTCTTCCTTCATACAATCTGGTTAGGGCATCAAACATTTATTTTGGAGTATTTTTAGATGCCAATTGGGGGATCAAGTGACATTTAATAGAGCCTGCAATGATTCTTTTGGCCCTAACCATGTCCTTCTGGTACTTTGCTTTAGTTGTAGCATCTGCGGGTTCTGGTACATTTTCTTTGATGAATCTTGCAAGTTCATTCTCTTCAAGAATGAGTGCAATCCTATACTTCCAGGCACAGAAGTTATCCACACCTTCTAACTTACCAACAAGCTTGATGCTTGGAGACATCTTGACCTGGAGCTACGAAAATGACCAAAAATTGAAAGTGCTTAGAAATTAAATCTGAACTTACCAGGAGGTGCACTTGGCTGCGGCGAGTAACCTGGTGCAGTCAGTTTTCTGAAAATCCAAATTTTACCCCTTGAAACTGGGCCTGTGCAAATCTGGACTAGTACTTCTGGTACTGGTTCTGGTTTCCTGGTTTTCTAGTTTTCTAGTACCAACCAAAAACTAGGGTTTCACTTCCCGTAGTTTCTGGCCACAGAAAAGGTGCGCTCAAGCTGCCAATAAGTTCGCTAGGCTAGGGTGCACTTCCCTAAGTGGTATTTAGGCTGAAATTCCTCTCCAACAAAAATCCCTAATTTTCTTGTACGACAAGAGTGACGTTTTTGCTTATCCAGTGAAAGGTGCTCTCTTCAGCTTAGCTCTGATACCATGTTAAATTTAGAGCATCTATTAAGTTTCCTTTCAATTTACTACACAATAATAGCATATGCAAGATCACTGAGAGAAACACAATCACAAGATACACAACATTTATCCGAGGAAACCCTCATGGGGGAGAAAACCCAGCAAAAACTTCCTTAATATAGATTGTCAATGCCAAGATAATAAACCAAAACACTAGAGAATATCCAACACTGAGCAATACGCCTCTCTCTTCCTTCTTTCGGCAACTGGCAACTACAACTTCCTTCAAACTTGCACACTGGATGAGTGAGTTGAGTGAGTGAGCTAATGAGGCACCTTCCACTCTTATTTATACTAGCTAGCAGGCGCTAGGGTGGTGTCTCTTCATCAAGCAGGGACGACTTCTTCTTTAGTGGCTAAAACCACTTTAATTAGGCCTGGGGGCCGACTTCTTAATTAACAACATATAAATTACGATTTGACCAATCTACAAAAGGGGATTTGGTCTTTTACAAAGCCCAACATGATCAATCCACAAAAGGGGATTGCTCTATAATATAATAGCTCAATACTAAGCAGAATATTCTTTACAGTTACGATATTTCAACAAAGAATATGGGCTCGAAGACTGAGATCCTCCTGCATGTATAAGGTTAAGCACCTCTGGTCTGAATATCTGAAGAAGCCATTGAGGGTTTGAATCCCCCTGAATAGGAAATGGAACCTCCCCTTGATATCGTAATAGATGGGGAAGCGGAAGAGGAAGTGCTCCTCAATCTCGACCTCATGTAGATGGCATAATTGGAAGATCTTGTCTGATCGATCAATATGGTGGTCGGTCTCTATAAAAAGTCCATGAGAACCCACTCTGAACTGGTCTAGGGGAATGAGAAGGGCGTGCATCCAATGGCGGAGTGTATATTGTGGCCGAACAATGAACCCATCTCTAAGCTCCAAGAAATACGCAACACAGAAGGCCATCTTTGAGCGTAAACCACCCTGAGGGGTAACCTAAGTGATCTGGATAAACTGATTGTAAATGTCATCCCTAATGATCCTTTTCAACTTATGTCTAGGGGGTAGGAGTTGGCCAGGTGCATCTAAGGAATACCTAAACGGAGGGAGACGATCCATCTAAATGCCCACGAACTCTAGAAGATCTGAAACCCCCACGAACCAACCTCGAGCCCAACCCGAAGGGCTAGAGAGGGAAATGGTCTCTAAAGAACAATAAGCCAAGTACGAGTATTGGTTTTGCCCCTTCCTCAAGTCAACAAAGCTCTGGATGCGATGCAAAAAAGAGACCGATCTAAATACTATCTCAAGTTGGAAGGGTCGGGCCCCAAAATTTACTAGGATGATGTGTAGAGGAACTGTCTGTTTGCATCTAATGATACGTCGGAGGAGAAAGGTCTGGACTCTCTCAGCTGAGGCCCAATCAAACACAAGTAAAGAAGGTCCCCAAATATTTGAGCCATAGAGAATAGTGGGTCGGATAAGAGATTCCATGAGGGACATCTTGGATGAGATGTCTTGAAAATGGTGTCGAAAGCACAGTCTCTCGAGCAGGGCTAAGGCTCTGTAGCACTTGTTGATCCAAGGCTAGAGTGTCCATCGCAAAATGACGCGAGGTTCTGAGAATTACACCCCCAAGTATGTGTAGGTGTTGGTGATCTTGATTCCTTCCCTCTGAAGAAGAAATGAAGGTCTAAGATCTTCTTCAACCCGTTGAAGATCATAACCTTGGTTTTACCCAAGTTGACTGTCAACTATTGAAGGTTGCAAAAGAGAGCTAAGACATCCAATTGTCTTTGTAACCCCTTTGGAGAGGATGCTAGGAGGACCACATCATCAACAAAGAGCAGAATGGATATCAGAACCTAATGGAGGAGGCACCCATTGTTGTCTTGGATATGCTCGTGAAGAAAGGACTCCAACTCATCAATGTAGATCCCAAACATGGTGGGGGATAGGGGGCAACCCTGTTTAATCCCAATGGTACTCCCGATGAAGTCAGACATCCCATGAAATGTGCGGAGACGACCAAGGACCGACTCATATAGGCGCATGATGGTAGTCAGTAGGGTTTGGGAAATGCCAATATCTCTAAGTCTCTGGAATAGGGCTTCTCGCGGGACGGAGTCAAAAGCTTTCTGAAAATCTACAAAGCAGCAGTAGACTTTCAAAGAACGATGTCATGCCTCCTTAATGATGGCCCGAAGGGTAAATATGTGATCAATGGTCTGATGAGCAGATTTGAATCCTTCCTGTCCCCTAGCTCTGAGGGATCTCTGATCAAGCTCACTAGAGAGCTTCATATGGAGAACCATAGCATAGAGATTCGATAACGTGTGGCCCATCATGATCATGCCGTAGTTGTTGGGATATAAACCGGGGCCCGATTTGTGTATCGAGTGAATGATGTGATGTGACCATGCCAATGAAAAACCTGTACGGACCGCATGGTTGAAGAGATTAGCCAAATGAGAAACTAGAGCACGAAGATCGTCCTTAAAGAACGCCTTGAAACCATCCTCGTCGGCTACCTTACTGTTGCTCATCACCGAAACGACCTCTCTGATGTCACTAACTTAAAAATCTGAAACATGAAGATGGTGGAGAGGTAACTTGAATCTGGGGTTGCCTAAGAATATCATACAGAGTGGATATGTGAGAATAGGGAGTAGAGGTTAAGGTCAGATGGGAGGGAGAGTGGCGGGAGAGGATGGTGCGCCATAAGTGTTTGGGGGAGTGAGTGAGGGAAGTACATAAATGTTGTCTCTTCCGAGAAACAAAGAAGCATTTCTTGGAGCAGTGGAGACAACGATAGGAAGCTTGAAGGTTGAGGTAGGAGGGGTGAACATGGGTGAAGTACATAAATGTCGTCTCTTCCGATAAATAAAGAGGCATTTCTTGGAGCAGCGGAGACAACGATAGGAAGCTTGAAGGTTGAGGTAGGAGGGTTGAACATGGGTGAATACGTGTCGAAGCTGGCGGTGGAGAGTGATTTACTATGTAATTTGCATAGTTGATGGCTTTTGCCCAATAATGAAGACTTAATCCTTTAGATTGGATCATACAATTAGCCATTTCTTTTAATGTGTGATTCTTTCTCTCGGCAACACCATTTTGTTGTGGTGTATATGGAACAATATGTTGCATTTGAATGCCCTGTGCAGTGCAGTGACATGTAAATTTGTTGTTCACATATTCACCTCCATTATTTGTTTTTAACCTTTGAAGTTGATGTCTAGATTGTTTTTCTACAAGGGCCTTATAGGCCAAAAACTTGTCAAAAACTTCACTCTTAAGTTTTAAGAAGTAAACCCAAGTGTATCTAGAGAAGTCATCAATAATTTATTAATGACCGACTAATGACTACAAAAGTAGTTCAAAGTGATTGTTGTGTACAATGATGTCGTTACAAAGCAAGAGTACTGAAAGGTCTCCTATAAAAGGCAAGATTGTAGTATTCCCACTAGAATTTTGCGGTGATTTCGTTGAATTTTGGTTTACACCTTCTTTCAAACAGTTTGTTGATTTCTAGTTTTAAATGAGTATGCAGTGGAAAATATTGTATTTGATGCCAGCAAATGGAGATTATAAACAATACAAGATTTGAACTACCAAATGATAATGATGTTACAACTTATAGCAGCAAATAAGATTGGAAATACATTGTAAACCATGCAACAATCAAATTGGAACCTGGTGTATAAGTTTGGGCTCTCTTTGCTCCTTGAAAAGTCTTTTAAAATCTGTTCCAACACAGATAATACTGGCAGTCTGCTACAGCAATAAGTTACAGTGCCCAGAAATACAAATATAGCACACAGCAACACAAATAATCACCCAGCAATGCAAATAAGCGCCCAGCTACACAAATAATCACCCAGCAATGGAAATAAACGCCCAGCAACACAAGATTAAGTGTCTAGCAATATAGATATGCACCCAGTAATGCAAAATAAACCTTAAGAGATCTGAATATGCACCCAGAAATAATTATCAGCAATGAATAATGTTACTGCTCAAGGGTTCTTGCGTCCTCAATAAAGAAATCCCCCACACCAAGGTCGAACTCGAATTCTCAGCAGAAATAACTCAGTCACTCATCGAACCTCTGCCTTCTTAACAATAAAGAGTTCGCTCAGCAGTGACAGAGGCACCCAGCAAGGAGGAAAATCGCCCTCAACAATAGGTATTATGTCTGCAACAATAAAATCGACCACCCACTGATAATGACTCACCCCAGCATGAAATCTGTCTTCTTTACTTCATAAATTCACCCCCATACTGAAGTATGATGCCCATGATGCTGCCACGATTTTCAGCCAATAAAAGCAATATCTCAGCCAGCAGCCAAGCAATACTCTCTGTTGACCGCCCATTTAGCACCGGTGATCAACTCCATGTGCCATGAAGAGCTGCATCATCAGATGCCATGTTGTCGAAGACTTTTGATTCTACAGGGCAGTGTTTGGCCCCAGCACTTTATTTTGTAATTAGAATTTCCGCACCCCTGCGTGGGTTAATAATGTAATAGGTCTGCTTGAGTCATGTCTAGGTCGGTTACCTTGGGATCGGTTCACTGGGAGAGTTCTTTTCACTGAGGGTTTTTTATTCTCAGGTTATCAATTAGGCTTTTCATCCTTATTGATTTCCCTTGAGTTTTTTCCTCACACTTACAATAATTCCTCCAAAGTGGTGAACGGCGTTCTAGTGGGCTTATGTTTTGGTAACTATTATAGGGAATCATTGTAAATGACCATGCAAAACATCTTAGAAAGTTTCGCGGAATGGGTTTGTCCACCCAAAGTGTCAATCAGTCTAAAACAACAATTTTAATTGTTAAAGTCCAAACATGGCAAAAATGTATTTTTGTAATAATGAGTTTGAGAGAGACCCCCTAAGAATAACATGACCCTCCCAACCTTTTCCAACCTTGTCTAACCCTTTTCCACCTCTCCACAATCAAAAGTTATGCCCCCCTAGGTGGATTGACGTTTTTTTCTTGGTGGTGGATGTTGTGACTGAAATTGGGCCCCCTATCATGAGTTATGACTCTCTTTAACCCCCACATCACCTCCTAGGGTGATCCCACTCCCTTTTTCTCATTAATCCCCCTCCATTCCTTCCATTTCACCCTTTTCTTGCGCCCTCCAAGAGGAGTTACGCCCCCCTCCATCTAGAAATTCCACAAATGATTTTTTAAAAAATATTTGAGACCTATCACCTTCCTTGGCATCAATCCCAAGGCCTCCCACACCTTTTTTCTTGATCCCAACACCTCCTACATTTTTCTACACCCTAGATCTAGCTTTCAAACCCTAGATGGTGTGCCCTAGCCTTGAGATCTACTCTTATGCTTGGTGGTGGACACTTGGCATTGATCCAAGAGAGGTAGGTTTGCCTCTCCAAGTATAAATAGATCCCTCTCCTCACTCCCAACACACCATAGCTTGAGCTATTGTTATGCTACTTGATTTTCAACTCTCTCTCTCTAATCATTCATTTCATTTCCATTCTATGCTCTAGGGTTTTGGAGTATTTTCTCTCCAAAACCATTTTTCTTAAGTAATATCAATAAAGGAGAAACTTTGGAGGACAACAAGACGACTAAGGCGTATGCTTCTTTTTCTTATGCATGGGAGGTAACATTGTGATGATTTCTTTAGATGATTGCAACACTAGATCTTAGGTAAAGTGTTATCTAAGTAGATCTACTAAGGCGTATACTTATTAGGTTTATCTATCTTGATGTGTTAAATAAAATAGAAGTGTCATTTTGTTTCAATACATCAACATATTGTCTATTGTATGCATGTTACTTGGAGAAATCTTCCAGGTTTACTTCTACGGTTTCATTGGGAACTCCTTTAAGGAGAAGGGTCACTTGAAGCTCTCACATACTCCATTTCTCTAACCCTATTACTCTTCATCTATTATTGTTTTTCATACATTCCATTTTCAGCTAGCATATAATTGTTTAAGTAGGTCATTTTAAATCAATATAATCTCTTG
>ML846255.1:0-35872 GCA_009831015.1 Picea engelmannii
CTAGGGCCCAAGTGTGTTTGCACCCTAGGTACCTTCTTCCTCAAAGCCTAAAACCTAAGGCCCAAGTGTGTTTGCACCTTAGGGTTTATACTTGGTCTCTCTGGTTTCATCTAGATCAATCTTCAAGCCAATTCATTTGAGACTCCATAAGCCCTAGAGGACAACAACATTGATCTAGAAATGTTCTTGTGGTGAAAGTAGCTATTAGAATCAATTTTCTCACTCTCTCAAATATCCTACTAACATTGTTAACCCTAACTCTAACAAACTCTCAATATTTATTGTTGTTGTTATAAAAGTTTGTTATAACCACTAAAAACTACATTAAATTGTTGCACACACTCATTTATAAGTGCTTTAACTTGTTTAGAAATTACTTCTAGCAATTGAATAATTTTATGCTTGATGAATGCTTACTTTTCATACTAAATCGCTAGATTTATGAGCACTTTATCTTGTTGTTGTTGCAAAATAGTTATTGTTGTTCTAAGTCTGGTTTATTGTTGTAATTTGCAATATCCATAGCATTTATTTCTTGTCTAGTGTCTAAAGGGATATTTCTGCACTCTATAACTTGAAAATTGTCTATATAAATTGCAAGTTGTGTATTGTCTCATACATGTACAACAATTATCTTGTTATCCTTTACCCCTCTCCCAGACCTAGACCTAAATAATAGGTGACCAAGATAGGGGGTGGTAGGCTTGGCTAATTCTTGTTATTTGATCCCTCGAGGTCACCAGGAAAGTCTCCCTTGTGGTGGACCTATTCCATCACTACAACAAGGGAAGTCTCTACTTGGGTGACAATGGTAGATTCTTCCATAGTTACACAAGATTTGCAGATCTTGTGGATGGATTTGCACTAGTGCAAATCCTGTGATAACAGGTACCATCCTCGAAATGAAGGGATGTGTCTAACAGGTTTTCTCGTGATATGTATTTCGTGAAGAAAAAATATATAAAAAATAAAAAATAAATAAATATATAGGAGGAAAAAAATGGGAGATACGACTATGGCTAAGGAAACCCCTAGTCTAGATGGAGGATGATGTGTAGCTAGTGGATTACTGGGAGGACCCCACTGAAGGATTTAGGGCCTTCAAATATTTAGGGTCTAGTCAAGTGAACAACCCTAGTGATGACATTGTAGGGGGTAAATGTGGTCATTTTTGTGAATCCTCACAAACTTTAGGTTTCAGGGTTGTAGTGGGTTGGACGAGCAAATTGAACGATGTGACGAAGGATGAGTTTAGCCCTGAAAAAATCAGTAAAGGTTGTTGTGTGAGGGTTATTGATATTGGCAATGGATATGATGGCTCGAGGCTCAATTTTCGAGCTCACAAATGATGTATTAATGGTGTTTTGTCTGCAACCTAAAGATTCATGTATTCACTCAAAGATTTGTGTCTTTTCACAACCTAAAGAATGCTCTCATAGGCACCCTAAAGTTTGTCAACCCAATGCCCTTGGAGTTGGGGAGGATGATGCACAAGGAGGTGGTTTCATTGGTCATAACCTTGATTTGAACTATCTGGTGGGCAGGAAATCGCCTTTGATGAGGAATTTTGGAGCCAAGGAAGAAGCTTGAAGGTGAAATAGTCAAAGGGTTGTCAAAAAGATAGTGGATAGGGTTAGATTGGTGGTAGGGGAAGATATTAGGGTGGATTATATTATGAGTCTAGTTGGAAAATCCATGGTGCGTAAATTCATGGGTCAGTAGTTCATAAGGGATTCGATGAATGAGTGGCTTCATCGTACTTGGAGGTTGATGATTGGTTATGCTCCAATCATTCTTTACTGGCCCATGGATGGTTTGGTTTTATATTTCATTTAAAGAAGGATGTGGCTTCAATCCTTGGATATAAGTGATCTTGGAGCTCCTCTTTTTTTATGTTAAATCCATGGCATCCTTGTGTTGACTCTCACTAAAAAGTGATCTTAAGGGTTCTAGTTTGGGTCAAAATGTCGAATCTACATAGGTTGTAGTGTATTTAGGGAGTAATATGGGGTAACTAGGGAGGTACCCAATGGAAATAATAATATGGTTATTGGGCACCTAGGGAGGTACCCAATGGGAATAATAATATGGTTATGTATTGTTATGTATGGAGGTCATTTCTAGTAAATAACGCCCATGTAATAGTGTGAAAACAAAAAATGTGAGAAGGCTTACTAGAAGGTTCCTTCTCTAGAATGTTCTTACATGGTACGTAGAATTATACAAAGAGGTAAAAGAAATGTAGCGGAGCATGGTGGAAGATTATTTTAATTGGAGCTTAACTCATTAGGAGGTTGCCCCCTCGAAGAGGCAAGACTTGAGAAGGAGTGGTTCCTTCCATAAAATTATTAAATGTAAGGTGTTACCCTACCTTAAGGGTTTGGGTATTAATAAAGAGTGAAGCATTTCTATCTTATTATTGGATATCTTTTGTGTGATTTTATATTCAGATCTGATGTACATAACATACCAAAAGTTGCCGGTGAAAGTTGGATCATGGTCGGAGACAATAGAATGGGGCATGCTATGAAGTTTGAAGATATTATCCATGAATATTTGAGCCAATGTGGATGTTTTGAACAGGTGTTGGAGAGCACATAAATGAACATATTTGGAAATGCGATCTACTACAACCATGATGACAGATTTGTTTCCATATTTGGGTAAGCCAACAATGAAATCCATAGAAATATCCATCCAGATGGGTGGAATAGGTAGAGGTTGGAGTGTGATCGTAATTTTGACTGTTTCACCCTTACTGAATTGACAAGTATCACATTCAGCCACAAAAGTGCAGATGTCTTGTTTCACGCCTTCCCCCAAAAAACAAACATTTGATCCTTTCATATGTTTTGTGAAAACATGAATGCCTGGTTGTTGGTGAAGCATGAAGTTCAGAGAGCACAATGGATTTAAGGTGAGACTGTGGGCTTAAATACATGCGACCATTATAGTGAAGCTCCTCATTGTGCCAAGAGTAGCTTGAAGATGTATGAGGATCTTGTTGGAATTGTTGGATTAGGCGAGTCAATTTGGGATCTTGGAACCATATTTGTTGAACAACCTTTAACCAATCAAATACAAGGAAGGAGAGTGAGAAGAGGGACCCTTCTTCTTCATATTTCCTTGAAAGGGCACCAACAACGACATTTTCTTTGTCTTTCTTGTAAATGATCTCGTAATCATAACCTAACATTTTGGTCAACCACTTATGTTGCTATGGGGATGAAATTTGTTGTTCCAAGAAATATTTGAGGCTGCAATGATCCATTTTAATTTGGAAGTGTTGCCCAAGCAAGGACGTCAGAGATCCACCGCATGTAGAATAACCAACATTTCCTTTTCATAGGTGCATTTTTCCAAGTGTCACTCAGATAGTTGTTTGCTAGTGAAAGCCAAAGGTCTATCATTTTGCATGAGAACTACCCCAATGCCTTTCCCAAAAGCATCACATTCCATAACAAAATTCTTGGTGAAGTCAAGCAATGCCAGAAAAATAGTCATGGACATAGCCTCTTTCAAGGCTTGGAAGGATTGATTAGTTGTGGGAATCCAGCTGAAAGCATTCTTTTTAAGGAGATCAATGAGGGGAACTACAATTTTGCCATAATTCTAAACAAGCTTGCAATAATAGCCCGTTAAACCCAGGAATCTATGCAGAATTTTAAGAGTTTTAGGGCAAGGCCAATCCTTCATAGCTTTAATTTTTTTAGGATCCACACAACACCATCCTTGCCAACAATATGCCCCATGTACTTTATTTCAGAAGCTCCAAAAGCACATTTATACTGTTGGAGAAAGAGTTTGTGCTGAGACAATAAGTGTAAGATTTGATCCATGTGGGCTAGATGGGCTTGCCAAGTTTTACTATAGATGAGGATATCATCAAATAAAACTAAGACAAAATGATGGAGGAAAGTCGTGATTCATGAGACTTTGAAAAGTGGAAGGTGCATTCCATAGGTTGAAGGGCATGACAAAGAACTCATTATGGCCCTCATGATTTTGAAAGGTAGTCCTGGGAATTTTGACCTCTTTCATACATATTTAGTGGTAGCAAGAACGTAGATCAAATTTAGTAAAGTATTGGGCACCACTCAATTCATCCAAAAGGTCATCAATCACAGAAATGGAGAATTGATCTTTGATGGTGATTTTGTTGAGGGTGTGAAAACCAGGACACATGCGTAAGGTGCATTCTTTCTTGAGTATTGTAACTACAAGAGAAGAATAAGGGTTGATACTAAGACAAATAACACCCTCTGCTATCAATTCTTGAACAATTTTCTCAATTTCATTTTTATGCGCAAAGGGATGACGATAAGGGAAAACAGTGGGAGGAAGACTATAAGGAATAAGAGGAATGGAATGATCATCTACACTAGGGGAAGGGGGATTTTCGTGTGAATTGTTAAAAACATATTGGTGTTTGGTAGTAGAGATTGAAGGTCGGGATGAATAGTAGGTGAGCGGGTCTTAAATGCTTGAATGGAATGGAGTTGGGAAATAATGACAAAATGACCTTTTTGAGTAGTTTTTCCATTCGATGGGAACTTATGATCTTAAGGGAGCCCGTCGTGATGCCTTGGGACTAATATTGTTGTCCATATTGTTGGAATTTCATGGTTAATTATTTAAAATCCATGGTGATGGGGCCTAGTGTGTGTATCCATTCAACATCGAGCATAATGTTGAAACCACCCATGTCAATAACAAACATATGAGATTTCAGGTGGTACTAACCAATTTTCAAGCGCACATTTTCACAATGCCCCCCACATTTCATGGTACCACCATTTGCAATCATGATTTGAAAATTGTTGACTACATGGATACATCACATCGTCGCTTGAGCAATGTGGTGATGAATAGAATTATGGGTGTTTCCACTGTTGACTAGGATAATGAATTTCCTATGCTTAATGTAGCCAATTAACTTAAGGATTTGGGGAGCAGAAAGACCAGTGAGGGCATTCAACGAGTTAAGCAGTTCAAATTCTGGTGGACCAGAGGGAGGGGTATGATCATCTACTTGGGGTAGATCTTCAGAATGGGGAACATCAAGAATAACTTTTGTTCCTTACACTTGTGCCTCGAAAAATATTTTTCATCACAATTGTAGCAAAGACCCTTAAGTTGGCGTTCAACCATTTATGCCCTGGTTAATTTGTGGATCTTGAGAGGAGTGGAAGGAGGGGATGGATTTGTGGGTCGATGGCGAGGAATAAAGGATGCTTTTCTATTTTGGGAAGAGGCTATCTATTTTTCTCCCTCAACACATTGAGTAGCTTCAAGCCAAGTATGGGGATGAGCCCTTAGGACATGGGCTCATATGTCAACCTCCAGGCCACTAGCAAAGAATTCTCAAAAGAGGGTGTAAGAACTATCGTTCGTTCAGAAAGCTAGTTGCTCAAAAGCAATGATATATTCTTCCACTATACCATACTATTTAAACTTGGTCAAATGATTGAAATAATGTGTGCCAGTGTCAAAGCAATCATAAATATCTGCAACAAACTGGGTCTAAGAAATATACCCTCCATGTGAATTTTTACGCCATTGCCACCATTTCCATTGTTCAAGATCCAAATAAAGGAAATCAATACGAAGTTTGGCCAAACCTTCAGTAATGCCATGCAAGGCTAAATAATGTTCCATTTGAGTGCCCCAACCTATGGGATCTGAGCCATCAAATTTATTCACGTCAACTTTGGGAAGATGAAATTCATGATGAGGAGGGTTGGAATGAAAGGGCATGAAATGGGAGGAATCAATGCCTTTTGGGTGAGAAGGTTGTTCAAAGGAGGTAGTGCCCCTGAATTGACTCATCCATTTGTGCATCTCGTCAGAAAAGGATTGAAGGTTGCTTTTCACGTGTTCAGGGAGGGTGTCAATTCTGGAATTGATGGTGGAATTGAGGGTATTAATATTGGCATTGATATGTTTAATTTTAGTTTGGTTATGGATGATGTCAGTGGACAAGGCATTGATGTGCTTGTCAACTTCTTGGTTGTGGGTTTGGTCCATGGTGGAGGGAAGATGCAAGAATTGGGCTAGTGGGTGTTGCTGTGAGGAATGGAAAGTCCTCACTCAATCATTTTTCAATCTCACTAGGACAAGGTGAGATAGGAGGGAATATTACCATGGGTTTATAGATTAGGAAAAAACATCAATCATCCCTCGAGAAATATGCTCTTGGAGATGAGATGATGTTATTATCAAGTTGTGTGTTGTTGTTAAAAAAAAGTGTAAAAATGTTTTGTATAAATGATTACAGAATAAAAATGAATGAAATCAAGTAATATATACGATCTGAAAATCATAAATACACAAGTCTAAATTGAGAAAAACCACACATGACTTTTATTAATAATAACTTTTTTGATTTACAACCAGAATGCCTCTTTTCAAACCCCTGCGAGGGTGAGGACCAAGATCAAAATATTGGCCCTCGACCAAGTTTTGTGGAAACGTTGGTCGTGTTTGACCATTTTTGGGACTTCGAAAGGCTGGTCGAAGACGGAGCGCCCAGGCGAAGCGGAGATCGCGAGATTTCGCCCTTTTTGCGGGATTTTTGGGTTCTAAGGTTTATGTAACGGGTATGGGGTGTCAACCCATGGGTTTACCCATGCTTAGGTCTCTTTTGTAATGTATAAATAAGTAGCTAGGCGATGTAAGAAAGGGTTGATGGCTTAGTGATAATATTAGCTATGTGCAAGAAGATGTGTTAAGGCTTGCAGAGCTAAGTGGAAGTGTTTTGTAAGTGCTTGGTGCAGACGGACTATGTAAGGCTTTGTGCTTTGATACAACTTAGGGAAGGAGGATCTGATGAGGTGTGTGCAAATCTCCTGTCTTATGCGAAGTTGGCGTTCTGTCTTGGTGCATGTAATAAGATTGGAAGAGACTAATAAGAAGAGAAGAAGATTGGTGGATGTAGCCCCACATTGGGGTGAACCACGTATATCCTGTGTCGATGTGCTTTGTACTATGATGTTAATGTTGTTTATGGATTTAATTGCTTAGTGTAATAATATTGTTGTAATAGGTAGATCCATTGATGCTTAGTGCTTTATACATGAATGAATGCCTAGATCTGCTCTGATGTTATGTGCTGAATGGTTAGAGGTGCTTGATCTTGGTTGTTACTGAGTTGATCTGTAATAAGGGTTTAACCTGTGATGTGAATAAGGGTTAAAGACTAATGAATGTTAATTTCTAAGTGCTCCGTTAAGTATTGTGATCACAGATCTGTGTCCCAGCTAGGTTGTAGGCACTTGAGTCCTACAACCCCCCCTGCCTCTACCTTGGGTGAGACTTCATCTGCTTCGCAGGTGTTGCCGAAAGGGCTGGTAGTTAGGGTTTTGTTGGTGCGTTGTTGAAGTGTTGAACCCTGGGTCTGCCCATGTGCCAACAAACGGTTATGTTGTCGGGACCTGAAACTGTGATTGCTGGGAACTGAAGAAAAGAGAAAGCTTTGTGAATAGATTTGTTGTTGTAGTGTGCAGTAATCTACTTGACTTGAGAAGCTTTGTGCTAAGTGAAGGAAGTCCGATCTGAAGAAAAGAGGTAATATATTAAATCGTTTTTCTATGAGAAAGGTAAGATAAGTGGAAATTTTTGCTTCGAAAGTATGAACTTAGGTATGTTTGATAGATTTGGTCCTAGTCTAAAAAATAGGGCACGGCTAGAAGAAAGAGTTGATCAGAATAAATTTGATAGATTTAGTGAAAGATATGTTATTCTTATGCATAGAAAGAATTTTTGGACTAACAAATGGATGCAGGACCCTAGAAGAAATTTTTTCAGGTTGCAAGTCCATCACTGTGATCCCAGTGCACGGTACAAGAAAGGTTGGGGATCATTTAAGAGAAAGAGAGGATTGACACTTTGTTATAGTTGCAAAAGACTAGGACATCTTGTTAAGGAATTCCCTGGTAGATGTCATATTTGTCTTTGTTGTAAAGTTATTGGTCATGAGGTTTTGGATTGCCCTAGAATGATTGCTAAAGTTGAAAAGATGAACCTGAGACAAGAAAATCATGAAGAAGGTCAAGAAACCAAGGATATGCTAGAGAACCAAAAAGAATCATAGACTATGTTATTACAGCTGAAAGAAACATTGAATCATCACAAAGACATCAGTTTACCAGAGATCTTAAAAGAGAAGGAGTGCATAGAAACCATAATAGGAGACTTCGACATAGACTGTGTTCTAGATGAAGAAACACAAGTGAATATCATGCCAGAAAGCACTTGGGAAATTTTGGGAAAGCCGACTATGATTCCTTCATTGGGAGGGATAGGATTGTTTAAAGGAAAGATGATAACCCTATGTGGAAGACTTACTCATGTACCTATGATAGCCCATGGAGCATTGACTAAAGAAGAATTTGAGGTCATTAAGTTTGTTGAGAATAACACTCCTTTTGCACTTATGCTAGTAAAGCCTTGGATTGAGAAAGATCAAATCCGAAGGAAAGAAGAAGAAGAAGCCACAAAACAGAAAAAGCAAGAATTAAGGGACTTCATAACCAGAAAAATAGCGAGACTAATACAAGAATAGGAGGACAAGTTGAAGCAGTAGAAGGCTGTTGAGGTTGAAAGAACGCAAGAAGGCTTACAGAACCTATCCATGGAGGAGAGAAGAGCACCTACCCCAGAAGAAGAAAGAGAAGAGGTACTACACTCGAACCCTTTGAAAGACCCTCAACAATGCGAAGTCCCTTTTCTAGGAGAAAATAAGAATAAGAATGGAAAGAGGAACCCAGAGACTCAGATCATAGGAAAGAAGGCCAGAAATCTCAGTAAGAAGAAAGTGGAGTTAGAAAAATTGCAGGAAGTTCCAGAGAGGACTTCACAGAAAGAAGGCTTATAGAAACCAAACCTCGTCGGAATAGCAGAACAATGTAGACTAACACTTTTCCATGGCGAAGCAATATGACCGTTGGAGGCATCCCGACTGTTAGAACTCTAGAACGGCTAGAAACACAGTTATTGCTGGAAAGATCACCATTGGACCGTTGGGACCATGCCATAACGAATGGAATCATATTGATTGAGGCTTTTTTGATCTGTTGGAGGAACCCGTTACAACATTGTTTATTTAATCCGTCGAATGCCACAATGGGGACACTTTGGCAAATTGTGATTATCCGAGCTAACAAGAGAACTAATTGCTATCGCGTTGTGCTTTTGAGACCTCGCCACCTATTTTTCTTACCTTGAGTGTTCAGTCATCTACCAAATTTATTTGTTTATGAGCGTGCATGTCGGGAAACCTTAGCGTAGTAGAGAAATCGGTAGAAGAAATCTTGATCGACCTTATGGTTGAGAAGGTCATGTCTACAAGAGTACAGGCCTCGTCGACGGCTGGATTGCAAGCCTCCCCCTCGACTGCACGTCGATCTAGCTGAACAATGACCGAGAAAAGAAGCAAGCACCGTGACTACCTGGCGAACGCGAAGCTGATCCCGTTGGTCTTGCCCGACTACATCCTGCCTTTGGCTGGCGTGGTTAGTCATGACAACGTCCCATGTGACTTCGAGTACACGCTCATCACTGCGTACCTCTCGAAGGGGATACACGCATTCAGACCGCAGCTAGGACTGATCCCTGATCTTAAGATCAACGATTTCAACCTTGGAGAGAGGAAGAATTGTGCACTGATTGCACCGCATCGATACCTAACCAAGACAACTCAGAAGAAGCTGAAGATAGTCCCCCGACCATGGATTAAGGAGATTGCGAGGTCCACTATTTTAAGCATCATGAAGATCCCCCACTTTGGCAGACATCAGGAGGTTAACGTGTGCGTTAAAATCCTCCTTTTGTGCTACCATGGAGGTTATCTCTGGTTAGACAGGCACATGACTGTGAATTCGACGTTGATCCACATGATCACAGGACTGAGCATGCAGGGACTGGACCCTCAACAATTCTATCCAGGGAAGGTTGCAGATTTCTCTCTGGTGCAATGTATAAAGGAAACCTACAACAATGTGGAGAAGGGGAAGCGAGGCTACAAGGTGGCCTCTATCCAAGATGGCACAGTGCGCCTAGCTTGTCAACTGATTGCTGGGAAGATCCTCAGGAAGAAAATGCCAGTGCAAGTTACAGGATTCGTCGTCGACCTCACAAGGAAGTGCGTCGAGGGCATGCAAATGAATTGGGCGAGCTACCTCATCAATTAGTTGGAGAAGGACTGTCGCGAAGCGCATGATCAAGGCTATGAATTTCACTTCAGCTGGTTACTAATTCTCATAGCATTTGTCTCTTGGGAGATGTCGGAGGGAGCGACATTCCTAGAAGTCGAGCCATCAGAACCATTGGTCGCGAGGTTCACCACCTTGTGGTATACAAGTGACATGGTGAAGCAGTGGCAATCAAACGTGGTGTTTCACACTTACTACCTACAACTCACACACGCCATTGAGTCATTCCCTCGAATGAACCTGAACACCTTGCATACTTATAGGCCAATAGTGAAGTTCCGCGCAGACCACCACATTATTTACATCACTGCATGCACAGACGAAAGCAAGGAGGTGCTGCAGTCTTACTACAAATTGACTGATGAAGACATGGAGGAGATAATCAAGGAATGGCCAACTGAATTCCTTGTATCAGTCGAGCAGACAGAGCTCTCCGACCCCGACATCATCGGAAGCCCTTTGGTCACCCGGACAGAGTCGGATGGACCAAGCAGTGCTAAGAAGAAGAAGAAAAAGGAAGAAGTGCAGGAGATAAACAATGCATTGGAGGAAACTGCATCTGACTCACCTGCAGGAGGAGGAGGCGATGAAGTAAACCAAGAAGAGGAAGGGGAAGAAGACAAGCAAGAAAAGGGTGAAGTAACACCGCCAAAGGAACCCCTTACAGAGGCTGAGACATCAAAGAAAAGGAAGGTTTCTCCAAAGAAACCCTCAGCATGGAAGAAGTCACGAGCCAATAAGCCTCAGTCGCAGAATGTGCTCACAATGGATGATATTGACCTCATCATCGCAACTGTAGCAGATGTGTTGGAGGATATCTTGTAGCGAAACGAAGCAAAGAAAGAGACAATGTATGACCGAATCGAGGTGGAGCTGAAGGGGGTAGATCAAGCTCTTTATTCAAGCCACCTAGTGTCTACTGTGCTGTCATCATCAAAAGCTGTGGAATTGGGGGATGATCCCACCCAACTGCGAAGGATAGCAGATGCTATAAAGGCTCTCCTTCGTCGAGTACAGGCAGAAAAAGAACAGGCCACAGAGGCCTTGAAGCAAGAAAAGGAGGAAGCCCTAGAGCAACTTCGGGTTGCACAGTAAGAAAAAGATGATATGAGAGCGAAGTTTGAGGAGGAAAAAGAGAAGATTCAGAGAGAAAAAGACGAGCTACTCGCAGAGCAAACTGTGGTCAAGGAGATAGTGGCTAGAGAACTTCACTCTATGTCGAGCTTGGCCCAGATGGAAGAAGATGCAACTGAAATCCAAGTGGGGAAGCTTGTTGAATTCATTCAGTAGCTTCAAGAAAGAGTAGCTAAGTTAGAACTGCAAGCAATGCCGAGCACTCTATAGGAAGTGTGGGATCAGCGGGAAGAAACTGTCAGGAGCGCAGTTGAAAGAATCAAGGCGTTGGCTTCATAATGCAAGCAACTGAGTAAGAAAAGTGCGCAAACTTATGAGCGCCTTGCACAAGACCTGGAACTGAGGACATTGGAGGCAAAACTCCAGGAGGCGAAGTAGAAGGCATCTACAGTGCAAGTGTAGTTGAAGTTGCTTACAACAGTGGAGAAGATGAAGAGGGCACAAGAGCAATGTGCAGTTCAGTAGCAGGTTGCTGCCATCCAGAGAAAAGTGATGGAGGTGACACATCGACTCCAGCCGGTGCAGGATGAAGCCTGCAACCTCTTTGAAGAGATCGAGGGATAAGGATCACAGCTGGAACAGGTGGTTGCAATAGTGTATTAACGCCTTGAAGGGCCTGTCACCGAGCAAGTCATTCAAGAGTTCGTTGAGTAGGAGGCTCTGGAAAAGAAACAACTTGAGGCAACTCGAGGCCTTTGATGCAGTGTTGACCAGATCAGAGTGACTCGGGACGAGTTAGAGGTGAGTGTTGGGGGCCTGTTGTCCCTCAACCAAGTTTTGTGGAAACGTTGGTCATGTTTGATCATTTTTGGGACTTTGACAGGTTGGTCGAAGATGGAGCACCTAGGCGAAGCGAAGATTGCGGGATCTTGCCCTTTTTGCAAGATTTTTGGGTTTTAGGGTTTATGTAATGGGTATGGGATGTTGACCCATGGGTTTACCCATGCTTAGGCCTCTTTTGTAATGTATAAATAAGCAGCTAGGCGATGTAAGAAAGGGTCGATGGCTTAGTGATAATATTAGCTATTTGCAAGAAGATGTGTTAAGGCTTGCAGAGCTAAGTGTAAGCGTTTTGTAAGTGCTTGGTGCAGATGGACTGTGTAAGGCTTTGTGCTTTGATACAACTCAGGGAAGGAGGATTTGGCGAGGTGCACGCATATCTCCTGTCCTATGCGGATTTAGCATTCTGGCTTGGTGCATGTAAGAAGATTGGAAGAGACTAATAAGAAGAGAAGAAAATTGGTGGGCGTAGCCCCACACTAGGGTGAATCACGTATATCCTGTTTCAATGTGCTTTGTACTAAGATGTTAATGTTTTTTATGTATTTAATTACTTAGTGTAATAATCTTGGAATAATAGATAGATCCATTGATGCTTAGTGATTTGTACATGAATGAATGACTAGATCTTCTCTGATGTTATGTTGAATGGTTAGAGGTGCTTGATCTTGGTTGTTACTGCGCCGATCTGTAATAAGGGTTTAACCTGCAATGTGAATAAGGGTTAAAGACTAATGAATGTTAATTTCCAAGTGCTCTATTAAGTATTTTGATCATAGATCTGTGTCCCATCTAGGTTGTAGACACTTGAGTCCTGCAACCCCCCCTGCCTCTACCTCGGGTGAAACTTCATCAGCTTCACAGGTGTTGCCGAAAGGGCCGGTAGTTAGGGTTTTGTTGGTGTGTTGTTGAAGCGTTGAGCCCTGGGTCTGCCTCTGTGCCAACAAATGGTTCCGTTGTCGAGACTTGAAACTGTGATTGCTAGGAATTGAAGAAAAGAGAAATATTTGTGCGTAGATCTGCTGTTGTAGTGCGCAGTAATCTACTTGAATTGAGAAGCTCTGTGCTAAGAGAAGGAAGTCCGATATGAAGAAAAGAGGTAATATCTTAAAACTTTTTACTGTCATAAAGGTAAGATAAGTGGAAATTTTTGCTTCGAAAGTATGAACTTAGGTATATTTGATAGATTTGGTCCTAGTTTGAAAACTAGGGCATGACTAGAAGAAAGAGTTGATCTGAATAAATATGATAGAGTTAGTGAAAGATATGTTATTCCTATGCATAGAAAGAATTTTTGAACTGACAAATGGATGCAGGACTCTAGAAAGAATTTGTGTAGGTTGCAGGTCCATCACTGTGATCTGAGTGAGCAATACAAGAAAGGTTGAGGATCGTTTAAGAGAAAGAGAGGATTGACACTTTGTTATAGTTGCAGAAGACCGAGACATCTTGCTAAAGAATGCCTTGGTAGAGGTCCTATTTGTCTTTGTTGTAAAGTTGTTGGTCATGAGGTTTTAGATTGCCCTAGAATGTTTGCTAAAGTTGAAAAGATGAACCTAAGACAAGAAAACCATGAAGACGGTCAAGAAACCAAGGATATGATAAAGAACCAGAAAGAATAAGAGACTATGCTATTACACGTGAAAGAAACACTGAATGATAACAGAGACATCAATTTACCAGAGATCTTAAAAGACAAGGAGTGCATAGAAACAAGAATATGAGACTTCGACATAGACTGTGTTCTGGATGAAGAAACACAGGTGAATATCATGCCAGAAAGCACTTGGGAAATTTTGGGAAAGTCGGTTATGATTCCTTCATTGGGAGGGATATGCTTGTTTAAAGGAAAGATGATAACCCTATTTGGAAGACTTACTCATGTACCTATGATAGCCCATGGAGCATCAACTGAAGAAGAATTTGAGGTCGTTAAGTTTGTTGAGAATATCACTCCTTTTGCACTTATGTTAGGAAAGCCCTGGATTGAGAAAGATCAGATCCGAAGGAAATAAGAAGAGGAAGCCACAGAACAGAAAAAGTAAGAATTAAGGGACTTCATAACCTGAAAAATAGCGAGACTAATACAAGAACAGGAGGACAAGTCGAAGTAGCAGAAGGTTGTCAAGATTGAAAGAACGCAAGAAGGCTTACAGAACCTATCCATGTAGGAGAGAAGAGCACCTACCCCAGAAGAAGTAAGAGAAGAGGTACTACACTCGAACCCTTTGAAAGACCCTCAACAGCACGAAGTCCCTTTACTAGGAGAAAATAATATTAAGAATGGAAATAGGAATCCAAAGACTCAGATCACAAGAAAGAAGGTTAGAAAGCTCAGTAAGAAGAAAATGAAGTTAGAAAAATTTCAAGAAGTTCCAGAGAGGATTTCGCAGAAAGAAGGCTTACAGAACCTGAACCTCGTCGGAATAGCAGAACAACGCAGACTGGCACTTCACCATGGTGAAGCAATATGAACGTTGGAGGCATCCTGACCGTTATAACAATGCTCCAGAACGGTTAGAAACATAGTTATTGCTGGAAAGATCATCATTGGACCATTGGGATCGTGCCATAACGGATGGAATCATATTGATTGAGGATTTTTTGAGCCATTGGAGGAACTCGTCATGACATTGTTTATTTAATCCGTTGAATGCCTCACTGGGGACACTTTTGCAAATTGTGATTATCCGAGCTCACAAGAGAACTAATTGTTATCGCGCTATCCTTTTGAGACCTCGCCACCCATTTTTCTTACCTTGATTGTTCAGTCGCCTACCCGAGTTATTTGTTTACGAGCATACAATACAAGCGACCTTAGAACAATAGAGAAATCGATAGAAGAAGTCTTGATTGACCTTATTTCTGCAGGAGTACAAGCCTCGTCGACGACCAGATTGCAAGCCTCCCCCTCGACTGCACGCCGATCTAGCCGAAAAACGACCGAGAAAAGAAGCAAGCAACGCGACGACCTGACGAACGCGAAGCTGATCCCGTCGATCTTTCCCGACTACATCTCGCTTCTTGCTGGCGTGGTTAGTCGTGACAACGTCCCTCATGACTTCGAGTACACGCTCATCACTGCATACCTCCCGAAGGGGATGCATTGATCCCTGATCTTAAGATCAGTGATTTCAACCTTGGAGATAGGAAGAATTATGCGTTGCTTGCACCACATCGATACCTAACCAAGACAACTGGGAAGAAGCCTAAGATGGACCCCTGACCATGGCTTAAGGAGATCTTGAGGTCCACTATTTTAAACGTCATGAAGATCCCCCAGTTCGGCAGACATCAAGAGGTTAAGATGTGTGTTAAAATCTTTCTATCATGCTACCATGGAGGTTATCTTTGGTTAGACAGTTGCGTAATTGTGGATCCGACGCTGATCCACATGATCACTAGACTGAGCGTACAGGGACCAGACCCTCGACAATTCTATCCAGGGAAGGCTACATATCGCTCCCTAGCACATCGTATAAAGGAAATCTACGATGATGTGGAGAATGGGAAGCGAGGTTACAAGGTGGCCTCCATCCAAGATGGCGTAGTGCGCCTATCTTGTCAACTGATTGTTGGCAAGATCGTCAGGAAGAATAGACCAACGCAAGTTACAGGGTTCTTCGTCAACCTCATAGGGAAGTGTGTCGAGGGCATGCAAATGAACTAGGCGATCTACCTCGTCAATGAGTTGGAGAAGGAATGTCGTGAAGCACAAGACCAAGGCTATGAATTCCACTTCAGCTGGTTACAAATTTTCATAGCATTTGTCGCTTGGGAGATGCCGGAGGGAGAGACATTCCCGGAAGTCGAGCCATTAGAACCATTGGTCGCAAGGTTCACCACCTTGTGGTATACAAGTGACATTACGAAGCAATGGAAATCACAATGAAACACAGTGTTTCACACTTACTACCTACAGCTCACACGTGCCATTTAGTCATTCCCCTGAATGATCCCGAACACATTGCATACTTACAGGCCACTAGTGAAGTTCCGCATAGACTACCACTTTATTTACATCACTGCGCCCAGAGAGGAAAGCAAGGATGACCTGCAGTCTTACTACAAATTGACTGATGAAGACATGGAGATAACCAAGGAATGACCGACTAAATTCCTTGTACCAGTTGAGTAGACAGAGCTCGCTGACCCTGACATCATCGGAAGCCCTTTGGTCACCCGGATGAAATGGGATGGACCGAGCAGCGCTAAGAAGAAGAAGAAAAGGGAAGAAGTGCAGAAGATAAACAACGCATCGAAGGAAACTGCATCTGACTCACCTGAAGGAGGAGGAAGCGATGAAGTAAACCAAGAGGAGGAAGAGGAAGAAGACAAACATGAAAAGGGAGAAGTAACATCGCCGAAGGAACCCCTTACAGAGGTCGAGACATCAAAGAAAAGGAAGGTTTCTCCGAGGAAACCCTCAGCACATAAGAAGTCAGGAGCCAATAAGCCTCAGTCGCAGAATGTGCTCATAGTGGATGATATTGACCTCATCATCGAAGCTGTAGTAGATGCTTTAGAGGATATCTTGCAGCGAAATGAAGCAAAGCATTAGAAAATGTATGACAGAATCAAGGTGGAGCTGAAGGGGCTACAACAAGCTCTTTATTCAAGCCGCGCAGTGTCTACTGCGCTGTCATCATCAAAAGTTGTAGAATTGGGGGATGAGCCCACCCAACTGCGAAGGATAGTAGATGCTACAGAGGATCATCTTCGTCGAGTACAGGAAGAAAAAGAACAGGCCATGGAGGCCTTGAAGCAAGCAAAGGAGGAAGCCCTAGAGCAAATTCAGGTTGCGCAACAAGAAAAAGATGACATGAGAGCGAAGTTTGAGGAGGACAGAGAGCAGATTCAAAGAGAAAAAGACCAGCTGCTCGCGGAGCAGACTGCGGTCAAGGAGACAGTGGCTAGAGCACTTCACTCTGTGTTGAGCTTGGCCCAGATGGAAAAAGAGGTAGCTAAGATCCAAGTGGGGAAGCTCGTTGAAGCCATTCAGTAGCTTCAAACAAGAGTAGCCGAGTTAGAACTGCAAGTAGTGCTGAGCACTCCGCAGGAAGTGTGGGATCAGAGGGAAGAAACTGTTAGGAGCACAGTCGAAAGAATCAATGCGTTGTCTTCAAAATGCAAGCAAGTAAGTAACCGAAGTGAGCAGACCTATGAGCGCCTTGCAGAAGACCCGGAACTAAGAACATTGGAGGCACAACTCTAGCAGGCGAAGCAGGAAGCGTCTACAGTGCAAGCACAGTTAAAGCTTCTTACAACAGTGGAGAATATGAAGAGGGAACGAGAGTAGCATGCAGTTCAACAACAGGTCACTGCCATCTAGAGCAGAGTGATGGAGGTGACACAACGACTCCAACCGGTGCAGGATGAAGCCTGCACCCTATTTGAAGAGATCGAGGGACAAGGATCACAGCTGGAACAGGTGGTCGCATTAGTGGAACAACACTTGGAAGGGCTTGCCACCGAGCAATTCATTTAAGAGTTCATCGAGCAGGAGGCTTTGGCGAAGCAACAAGTCAAGGAAGCTTGAGCTAAGCTCGAGGCCTTCGAAGCAGTGTTGCCCAGATTAGAGTGACTCGGGATGAGTCACAGGTGAGTGTTGGGTCCTTTGGCCCTCGACTAAGTTTTCTAGAAACGTTGGTCGTGTTTGAGCATTTTTGGGACTTCGATAGGCCGGTTGAAGATGGAGTGCCCAGGCGAACTGGAGATCATGAGATCTCACCCTTTTTGCAGGCTTTTTGGGTTGTAGGGTTTATGTAATAGGTATAGGATGTCAGCCTGTGGGTTTACCCATGCTTAGGCCTCTTTTGCAATGTATAAATAAGTAGCTAGGCGATGTAAGAAAAGACCGATGGCTTAGTGCTAATATTATCTATGTGCAAGAAGATGTGTTAAGGCTTGCAGAGCTAAGTGGAAGCATTTTGTAAGTGCTTGGTGCAGATGGATTGTGTAAGGCTTTGTGCTTTGATACAACTCGGAGAAGGAGGATCTGGCGAGGTGCGCGTAGATATCCTATCCTATGCGGAGTTGGCATTCTAGCTTGGTGCATGTAAGAAGATTGGAAGAGACTAATAAGAAGAGAAGAAGATTGGTGGACGTAGCCTTACACTGGGGTGAACCACATATATCCTGTGTCGATGTGATTTGTACTATGATGTTAATGTTGTTTATGTATTTAATTGCTTAGTGTAATAATCTAGGTGTAATAGGTAGATCCATTGATGCTTAGTGCTTTATACATGAATGAATGACTAGATCTGCTCTGATGCTATGTGTTGAATGGTTAGAGGTGCTTGATCTTGGTTGTTACTACGCCGATCTATAATAAGGGTTTAACCTGCGATGTGAATAAGGGTTAAAGACTAATGAATGTTAATTGTTAAGTGCTCTGTTAAGTATTGTGATCACAGATCTGTGTCCCAACTAGGTAGTAGACACTTGAGTCCTGCAACCCCCCTACCTCTACCTCGGGTGAGACTTCATCTGCTTCGCAGGTGTTGCCGAAAGGGCCGATAGTTAGGGTTTTGTTGGTGCGCTGTTGAAGCGTTGAACCCTGGGTTTGCCCCTGTGCCAACACAAAATTAGAAGTCCAAGATGGAATTTAACATCATACAAAGACAACAAGTGCTTGAAAGAAAATGACCAAGATTGAATACACTGGATCAACCAAGTCACAAGTCCACCAAGTCTTGACTTTGGAAAGTAATCTTAATCAAAATTGAAAATTAATTGAAATATTCTAAGAAAACTACATTGACTGCCCAGGGAAATGAATGATCTTTTGAAGCATGTCAAATATATTTGCTTCTTGGTCCTTTCTTCTTTTCCACCATTAGAAAGATGCTGATGTCAACAAGAGGATTTATCCCTTTAAGGAACTCAGAAATGAAAAGATGAAATTCATAAATCTCAATATGAAACAAGAGCAAAGCTTATAAGAAGTGTCTCTCTCTAATTCCTCATGTCTTCTTTGTCCTTCTTATCTTCCTTTTATTCTCTAAAAGGTAGTTCCTCAAGTAGTTGAACTACTTTTAGTTACTAAAGTTAACTAACTTTAGTTAATAAATAGGACAACAAATTTTATGATAAGGATAATTAACAAATTAAATAGTAACTAAATAGGCGCCCCCCCCCTCTATAATGCATCTCTTTATTTAAAAAATCAATAATAGCTTTTCCTTGTAGATCCATAATATGATCATCAAAATAAAAATCAACATCATAAAACATGTCATAAATATACATTTAAAAATATCATGGCATAAACACTTCTATCTCCCATAAATAAAACATGATATTTTGAAGTTTCAAAAATAAATATCATGGTTCTGCCATGTGTCCAAATAGTGTTATAATCAAATATCATAATAAACACAATCAAAATATCCCAGAGAATTTCTTTATGAAAAATCCTTCTCTTTCTCAGATGAAGTCCTCATATTGAGACTTCTTTTCTTCAAACTGGGCTACCTCTGTATGCATATCCTCTAAACTTCTCTTCCCACTGCTTGCTGATTTTATTTTTGAATGAGCATAGGAAGAGGATTTGGCCATGCTAGTAGAAGTAATAGGTTGATTTCCTTTGTCAATTTGAGATCCATGTAGTGTAGTTTAATAATCCTTTGTAGGAGGAGGAGGAGGAGGAGGAGGCATAGACTCATGTGTGACAATTGTGCGAATTGGTAATACTGGGTGAACTGGAGGTAAAGGAAAAGATGCACTAGCAGCAATAGTATGAATTGGTGGAGGAGGGGGATCAATAGGCCATTGATTGGCACTAGAAGAAATATTAGTAGGTAAATTACCCCATCCATCATTATGAGGTTGCACCAGGGACTTCTATACCAGGGTGAGGTTGCAAGATAACATTTGGAGGAGCTCGGGGTTGTGGCAATGCATATTGACCACCAAGGTTCAAATGCCCATTTTGGATTAGTTGTTGGGACTCATCAAAGCCAACATCAAAGTGAATAGATAACCTTAGTTTCTTATGTCCCCCAGGCCGCCAAAAGGTATTAGGCCCTTTGCCTCTTTTGACTTTGTTTCCTCCTACATTGTTATTCCTACTGAAGAAGCGCAACTATATCCATCATCATTAAATTAGTACAAGTATAAAATAACAATAAGATAAGACATCCAATACAATATGTCATTATGATTAAAATGACTCTGAGAATCACACAACTATGCAACACAAAGGAGATATGAGAGGGGGAAAAGTGAAACGATAACATAAATATACCATCCATCAACCACATCCAATCAACATCACTCATGTTTGCAATCCATACATGGTGATTATTACTTCCATACAAACGATTGCCCATCTTTTACTTCAAAATATGTCTACAAGTGTTTACCAATCAACCAGAATAATTCCCAAATCTTTTCAACGATTCATTAATGTTGTAATAAGCTTTTGCTTATAAACAATCATATTAATCATACATCTTTACTTTTTCTTTCATAAACATTTAATCTTAGTTATATAGACAGGGAAAGAACTGAAATAGAAATTTATATGAATGGGATTTGAAGGAAAAATCTTATGTAAAATGAAATTAAGGAGGGATAGTGAGTCTCTATAATAGTCCATATTGTTTGTATTGCAAATGTCATAAACCCAAAGATTGTCTTTACTATTCAAACCAACCATTCCTGAAATGTTTCCAAGCCATATCACACCATTCATACTTGTTGTAATAAAATCTTGCCATTTGAAAATGTCGGTTATACACTCAAACTACGCCATTTATGGTGCAATATACATTTCATCTTAATCACATAGACAAGATAAGAATGAAAACAAGAAATAAATTGAATGGGAGTTAAGGAAATAACTTTCATAAAATGGAATTAATGAAGGGATAATGAGTCTATGTAATCATCTTTATGCTTGCGACTTTTATTATTTCCATTTTATTCCACTTATACCATTCTGCTAACCAATTGACTCTTTCAACCAATGAACAAAATACACCAACATTGCATACAGATGTAACTTAAACCTAGCCAAACTTTCTCTTAGCAGTGCAATAGGTCGAAGGAATGAAACAAGGAGAAACCATAGCTCAATTGGTAACAATATCAAGTATTTGAATATGAAATACTCGAGTTCAAGCCTGTAGCTTGTAGTTGTAAAGGTAAATTTTGAAACCCATTTTCGAAATTATCAAATTCAAATTTGAACCAACAATGAAGCCAGATAACAATATTCTTTTCTTTTAAACATATATCAGTTCAAATGGAAATGACGAATTCGCCAACGAAAACCCCATACTATCACATGTACAAAAACTTCAACCAAACGAACGGTTTCATAAACCCCCCAAAAACCATCAAGTTTGTACACTTAAGAAATGATAAAATAATGGCTCAAATGGAAGAATTAAAACGTCCATGCAACTCGAAGAATTTGAGTTCTAGTCTACGAACTCCACCATAGGCTTAGGGTTTGAACCCAAAACTTTTTCTTTTAAAAGAAAAACCATATAACCATGAGCCAAACACAAAACTAGAATTCAAATCACTCAGGGCCATCATCAAAACTGAGCTTCAACCAGACTCAAAATACCCTGCCAATCAATGAATGATATTTGGATAACGAATTGATGTATTTAGTTTGGAAACTTCATGAAGCCAACCATAATGCTTTTAACCTTTTTTTTCAAATATAAAATTGCTAAAAATTGACAAAGGGATGAGTTTGAAACTTTCTTTCAATCAACACAACTTCAACCACGTTCATTTTATGAGCTTTGAAAGTTTAATATTTCAACATAACTACAATACGACACCTATTTCTCATCTCACAAAGTATAACATAAAAAATACTGTATGATTGAGTCTTGATTCGAATAGTAGTAAGAATATAAAAACCCATAAATACTATCCATTTCGATAACCAAATTGTTCCCAATTGAGCCAAAAAACAAAGGCAACATATTAAAGGAACCCAATTTCGAGTTTTATCCATGCAAACCAGGAGCAACAAGATCTCTGTTTTTTGGAAACTGATATGAAAAATGATAGAATGAAAGTTGCATAAGAACCCATGAACCACGATCACTTCTCATTTAATTTCTTCTTCAAGCAGTGACAATGTAGGGGAAAATAAAACATTTATATACATATTCATGCAAACCAGAGCCATCTCTAATCATAAATAAAGACAAATTCAATGTAAAATATGTAAAACAAATTATTTTCCCATACCTTTCTTCAAGGTGCTCTTATGCCGGTAATGAAAGTCAATTTCGTTATGGAAATTGTCAGGTGCAAGGGTTTGAACCAGTAGAGCTCAACACTTGTTTTCTCAATTTGCAACTAAAGAAAATGACCCAAAACAATATAGTGAAGGGATGAAAGTGCATGATACTATGGAGTTAATGCCCATGTCCTATCACCTTCAATGCATTTCCAACTCAACGACATAGCCAACCCAACATACCAATGCAAAGTATGCCATGTCAATAATCCAATATATATGTGAAAACCCCTATAGCATGCAAGCTCTCCCTTATATCACATCAAATAAACACTGATCCTGGTGCTTATAAAACCATATCATGAATATTAAACCACATGTGATATATTTTGATTCACACAACATTATTTCATATGTGAACCCTTTATCAAATGCCAAAAATAAAATGTGCATGTTGAATACCTTAATCTGATTATAAAACATACATTAGTTGCTTTTCATGCGATGTATTATCTCAAATATGATGCTCCAATCATATCCTCCAAACCTTTAAACAATTAGCAATGATGCCAATCATAATATGACCCACACATAAGCTATGGTTTATGTAATATTGATATATCGAACCCTTATGTTATTTATACCATATATATAAAACCATATGTATTGATCCAAAAAAATTGTCTTCAAAAACTATATAATGACTCATACTAATACTTTGCAAAGTATTATAGTAACGATATATTTTTCAAGTGTGGTATTTGAGGGGCGATAGGAGCAGGCGAGGCTATCTTTTCCACGGAAGGAAAAATAAAGACTCTATTCTCTTGGAATATTGGTCAAACCTCTAACAACTAGGTCGAAGCCTATGCATTACTACAAGGATTGAGGCTGGAAAAGCAACAAGGAGTATCTACTCCCCTAGTAATCCTTGGAGGCTCAAAGATAAGTATCTCTCATTTGAAATGAAATACTCTCCCTAAGGATTGGCCTCCATCTTTCGTCGAATCCAGTTTGAAGTAGCCTCGATGCAAATCATGTCGCATCACATCTTATGCAAAAACAACATGGTGGCAGACAACATGCCAACAAAGCACTCATGGATCCTCTTAGATCGTTAAGGGTGAATGATCACATCCTAGAAGTTTCCATCCGATGATGCCATCCAAACATAAATTCAAGAGGCAAATAAATTCAAAATAACTCAAGTAAAAAAAACTAATTAGGATGTTGGTGGACTTAAATGTTAGTAGTCTCCCCCTTGGCCGTCATCTCCCCATCATAATGATGACACAGGGTGACTTGCATCCTCACACAATTACCATATGGATTAATCCAATGAATTGATAAGATCACTCTTCTTCAAGCCCATACATCAGGCAGATTCATTCCTCCTCCACCACAGAAGCATGCTTAGTGTCTATTTCAGGAAGGTTCTGGACGATTCGTTGGAAGGGTAGGACTCTCACCTTAATGCAGATAGTACCAGCATGGAGGAAATCATCGTCATCAACCTTAATTTGGCACATACAAACATTGCTTGCAGTGTGTGCTCAATCCTTTCGAAATAGTTCACGAATCAGAGACATGGATATAGATTGTGTGGAGAAGATGATGAATTATGGGTGTCTAATTGGGGAGATGCATTAAGCTCGCCATAGGAGTTTGATAAGAGATTTGTTTCGGGTGATATTGGGACATAACAAACAGAACACCGAGAAGCACCTCATACAAACCCGTCGATGTTTTGACTGCGCATGTCATTGTGGCCTTCAACTTTATGGAGGCATACAAAATTTTCAGGACCAGGAAATGGATAGGCGTCATGCTGGAGTAGCAAGATGGTGACATGATCTATGGGATGAAGAGAGGGACGAGATGATGTAGATGATCCAAACTTTGCATATTCAAGTCCAAGGCATGTCTAATCAGTGGCTCACAGTAATGGAGATTTTGGCAGAGCATCGCCAGGAACAACATCCGATGAAGGATGAACATGCAACCTTGCATTATGAGATAGAAGAGTTTAAGAATAGACCAACAACCCTGCTTCAAAAAAGCAATAATATGACGATTACAAAGGAAGCTTCTTCACCTGCCTCGAAGCCAAACATTCCAGATTTCAATTCAATGCCAAATGAGCACGCAGATGAGTCAGGCAGGTTCCAACCTCCATAATAGTTTTAGGAATGTTTTGTTTTTGTGAACTGATACTAGGTTTATTTTATAGAGTATATGCTAGGAGATGGATAGATATTATGTATAAGAACAAAACAAGATCTGATGTTGATCATAACTCATGAAACCAACTCAACCTGCTTTTTCCATGGCAAGGGCTGATTTTGGAATTTTGTATTTTTGCTACTCCTGTCATTTTTGGCAGACTTTTTTAATATAATTTCCCCAGTTTCTTTTAAAAAAAAAGTGTGGTATTTTCTATGGAGCTCATCAATGAGTTTGTATTTTTAATGCATGCATTGACCATGCATACACTTATGCTTCTCAAACTAACTCTGTAATATTCTTTGAATAGGTACCAAATTCTTTCAAGTGACTGTCAAAATGTCATGCAAGTCAACCATTAATAATTTGCATGATAAGAAAAACATCCGACTTTACCATTTGCTAAGTGATGCATCATTTCAAACACAACCTTGTACTTAGGAAAAGCTTGAAAATCAACACTTTTCGCATTTTCTCCTTAGGGACCCCACCTATTAGTTATATGGTATAAATAATCATAGGCTTCACAATAATTTGTGAGCTTTAAATATAGGTGACGAAAATTTGAGTCAACAATGGGCCCGCATATAAAGGGATTATGGGTGAGGGGTACCATTGCGATAAGTGCAAAGAGAGGAATCCAATGGGAGAGGCCTTGAATACAGGTGCTAGAGAGGGTGGGTGGGTCCACTTAAAAAAAGGCTTAGAAGTGATAGATACCACTGCAATCAGGCTGAAGAGAGGAATATGGTGGATAGGTCCCAAAATAAGGGTGCTAACAGGACCACTATAATATTTTTTTTTAAACTCATATGGAGTTATAATCTGGTCTAAAGAATACTGCAGTGACCAAATGCCCAAATGTTTAGTAGTTAAAATTGTGTAGTAATTTCACAATCAGGATGCAGAAGGTAGGGTTATGTTGCACAATTTCCCCTCTATGTTTGTTCTATTATGTTCCAACAACAAGGGTTAGGGTTTTAGGGGTTCCTACGAACAAGGGTTTTCCATGTTCTATAGCTCTCTGATATACCAACATGGTCCAATAGTAGTACTTGGACCAATATCTTAGGGCACCAACTAAGGAGGCTCATCCATACCCTTAGACATACTACTCGATTAACCAAGTACACGAGAGTAATCTTCCCAAGTGTTGTTCTCGGTGCCACTATAGAAGTTAGGCGACTGATATGATGATCTTTAGTTGGTTTTAGGAGACCTATGGGATTCCATGTATACCCGAGGGTATGTAGGAGTGAATGGTTGTGTACAGGTACTGTATAATGCGGTACTACTCAAAGGGGTACCAATAGGGGTTACAAAGGTTTCCAACAAGGTGAAACAATGTGTTTCGAGTAACTGTGAAACCAACTGTATTTCCTATGTGTAGTCTTCCCTAATCGTAGTTTTACCTGTTGAATGATAGATCACCGTGATTTAAAGACGTTGATAGTACATGTCTCTAGCCTAGATTTTTTTTTTGGTCTAAAATTATGTAGAGGAAAGTGATATAATACCACTTGTAAGGTACCAAATGTATTGTGTGGAGCAGAAACAAAATTATTATGATGAATATCAACAGAAAGAGAAAAATATGGAGAACAATGACACCAAAAATGATGCCTTTATTTATGGAAAGCCAAGTTCACTTGCCTCTTCAAGGGGGCAACCTCTAGTAGAGCAAAGCTGAATTACAAAATAATTTTCAAGAGAAAACACTTCCATGCTTCTACTCCTATTTATACTATTTCAATCTTCTAGAGAACATTCTAGAGGAAGATATTTCTAGAAGTGGAACCTTCTAGTCTTCTTACATTAGACATGCTCACATTATAACATAGGCCTTATTTACTAATTTCGACCTTTATTACATAGAAAACATATTATTCTATCTACTTGAGGGATTAGGGAGGTTAGGACCCTAACAATGTAGTAGTGATGACAATGACAAAATAATGGACACCTACACGGAGGAGAAAGGAAATCCAATTCTAAGTGGATAGATGGAGACAATGAAGGAGTTGACTAAGAAATGTTTACATTCAACCTTGATGGTTCAAATAGGAAAGTAGATCAAGTTGACAAGAAATATGCTCACCCACCTTTGTATATGGGAACCCTAAATGAAGCAAAGCACTCCTTGGTTGGTTTGAGGATGATTTCCAAGATGACTTAGAGGTCATGAGATCGTTGGTTGAAGGTGAAAAATTACTAGTGTGGATGTTCCTCTCTTAAGCAATAGGTAAGGAAGTCTTTTATTGACTCATCTAACTTAGGGAACTTTGGAAATATTATTGGAGTGTTTGAGGGTAATGACCATGATGGCCATCTACCACCCTCTTCTTGGTTGTAAAGATCAGTGTGATCTGTTTCCTAGGAGTTGGTTATGGATCCTTAGTGCACCAAGAAAAGGTGTCAAGTTTAATGAAGAAGTTAGAATGTTGGGTTTTGGGGGGAGACTTGATAGTTTCGATATGAAGGTGGTGACCTTGCCTTGGTCCCATAGAGTTGTATATACATATTGAAGTGCAAAAATAAGTGATCATCCCGAGTATGAAGAAGTTCATTATCATGGATTGGGCATGATAGTCAAATTGGCCACCTTCCTAGTTCAAGGCATGGACAATTCAATGTATAGAAGCATGAAAAAATGGGTCAAGAGTACTGATGTAGTAGTAGGTTTGGATGGTGAAATACATGGACTTTTTTTTTTTATCTTCTTGATGAAGATTGAATTGTAGCAATAATAGGTAGTTGCAATAGAGTTGGACTTAGATTGTAGCCACATTAGCACGCAACAACAACAACAAAGACATCCAATAGGCATTGTTTGTAGAAGTTGGGAAAAGGCACTTTGTTCAAAGGAAGAATTGGACAATGGGTGGTTGCATAACAATTCTGGCATTGATAGTGAAAGCAATTGAAGGAGTCAATTGTGAATAGATGCATAGGTCTAGGTAGTAGATTTGGAGGACAACAAGTTCTTGAGGATGTTGTTAGGGATGACAATAAATTTTAGTGGGGGAGGATGTAAGATCCTAGCCTTAATTGACTTTGAGCACCTTCACCACATGATCACCTCAATGGTTATTGACCAACACAAATGGACATGAAATAATGTTGATAGCTAGAATAATCTATTTTGGGTGCCCTTGCATGATGGCAAGGTGCACCATAGACATGTTGGGCACCCTTGCTCAGATCAGATGCACCATAGACATTGGTATCTCACATTAATATGTGTACTCTAAAACTTCATTTTATAGTACTCTCTATGGAATCTGAAGGAGATCAGGCTTAGAGAAATAGAAATGGGTGGTTGTTGAGAAGAGCTTGGGTATGGGTGACAACTATCTCCTTTCATTAGGTTATTAGATGCATTAATAGAATTCTGTAAGGGAACTTGGTGAGGGAAGACAATGTGGGGGTTATCTTAGATGACCCCATATGAACTGCAATTATGATGCATGATGGACAAGATTGACATAGAGAACTTGGCCGACTTTTATAGACTTGGGTGTCTAGGTTACATTAGGACCCAAAGAGTTGGGCGATCCACAGTTGGGGGTTGGAACAAACAAAAAAAGTGACTTCGGGCACAAGCATCCATAGAGAACAATCATGGGATGCACTTGTTGAGTGCACATCCACCATGCAGACATCTATTGGGAACACATCTGTCAGGAACACATCCATTGGATGCACTTGTTGGGCACACCCTTACTAGGTTATGGTGTCCATTACTAAGTTATGCTCCATTTTTTTTTTTATGGCATGAGGTTGGCTAGGGTTCATGTTTGGCATTATCACTACAAAAGTGGTCTATTTGTTTCAACCCAAGGTCAAAATCATCCACAAAGCAACATATATGGGTAAAGTTGTTGAAAATTGAGTAGCTTCAGAAGATATTATTATTATATTTATCTTATATTTGACCAAGACAAAACCCTAATGAACATTGTTATATTATATTTGTTAAGTTTTCCCTATTGTGCCTTTGTAAAAGACGACCCTATTGTGTCTTGACAAGTCAAATGTAAAATAAAATGGTAAAGTGGACAAGTCGGCCCTGACCTAATTCTGGGCATTCCAACTAGTATTTATAAGAGGCCTAGCGCCTCATTTGGAGACACACACAACCAACTCTCTCATACAATGTGTAAGTCTTAGAGTGACACATCTACAAGAAGGAGTGACACAACTACAAAGGAGGAACTGTCTCGGTATAGGGTTTTGGCTATTTGGTGAAGGACTATCTTGGTCTAGTGGTGCACTACTCTGTTATGGTTAGGGTTTCTGGTGGACCTTCTGTTTTGGTGAGATCTCTCTTGTGAGAGACATTATACTTGTTGAAGAATCTATATTAAATAATATTTGCTAGGTTTTCTCCCCCACGAGGGTTTCCTAGGATAAAACTTGTGTATACTGTGGATGTATTTCTTTCAGTGATCCTTATGCATGAAATTATTGTTTTACTAGACTAAAGTTAAAGAATACCACACACACTTAACTGCTTAAGAATTTTTTTAACACGGTTTCAGAGTGGTCCAAAAAGAATCCATTTGCATCGTATATAAGAGCTCGTTGGGGAAACTAAGACCATAGGGATACTCCCTTAACCCTAGCACATCTTTCCTTGGGAATAGATTCTAGTTTAATAAAATTTTGTAAACTGCAACTGGTGTTGTAATTGCTGCAACTGCGTGCAATTAGGAGGGGTTTTCACCCACTTTATGAAGGACGCTGGTCAAAGTGAGACCACTAGGTAAATCGCCTCAGGAGGGCACACCTATCCTTTGGAGAATAATTCCAAAATTCAAATTTTGAAAAGTTAGGGTTTCCTCATAAACCCTAGTCCTGGCAGCTGCAGAATTGAAGTCAGAACTAGTCAAATTGGCATAACACTCTCTGGTAAGTATAAAACCTTTCTTTGAAAAGTTTTATCTCCTTATTGTATTGCTCAAGAACAAGATGATACCCAGTACCAAGCTTGATGAGAAGCTTGAAGGCACTCACAACTTCCAAGCATGGAAGTATAGATTAATGCTCAATCTAGAAGAGCATGATTTGGAAGATTTTGTAAAAGAAGAAGTCCCAGAACCTGATGAAGATTAGGCCAAATAAAAGTACAAGAAGAACCCAGTGAAGGAGAAGAGAACCATTGATGATTATGTCAAGGATCATTTGATCCCCCGTGTCTCATCTTTGACAACTCCCAAGAAAATGTTTGATGCCTTATCCAGATTGTATGAAGGGAAGAACATCAACTGAAAGATGACCTTGAGAACACAACTCAAGAATGTGTAGATGCAAAGTTCAAAAACTATCCAATCATACTTCAAAAGAGTGTCTCGGATCAAAGAACAACTAGAAGCCATTGGAGACACAATCAAATAAGCCGAGTTGGTGACGACTGCATTGAGTGGTCTCCTTAGATCTTGGGAATTATTCATTCAAGGTATATGTTCAAGAAGAAGGATAACCAAGTTTAGCAGAATATGGGAGGATTGTACTTAGGAAGAAGCTAGATTAGTAGCAAGAGAAGAGAAGTTGGGTGATGAATAAAATCAAGCCCTAACAACACATACCAGAAAAGGAAAGAGAAAGTAGGAAGTTCACTCACATAAGAAAGTTCATGGATTACAAAAGAATCACAAGTTCAAGAAGGATTTCTCAAGTTACAGATGCTTCATTTGTCATAAGATGGGACACATTTCCATAATCTGTCCCAAATCCAAAGGTAAGGTCATAAAAGGAAAGTATAGAAGACATCATGCTCATGCTGCAGAGGATGATGAACATGATCGTGAGAAAACCAAATAAGAAGACTCAAGTGATGAATATGTTTTGATCTCAACTCTTATAGGTACAATCACTCATGGAAGTGACACATGGCTTATTGATAGTGGTGCTTATAAGCACATGATTGGTTATAAGGAATCCCTCTTAGATCTAGTTCAGAAAGACTCACTCCATAAGGTGAAGCTAGGTGATGACTATCAATATCCCATTAAAGGAGTAGGAGAAGCATCCTACAAGTTAGACTCCGGAAAACTGATGAAGATGAAAGATGTGTTGTATGTACCTAGTTTAAAGAAGAATATCCTTTCTATCTCATATTTAGATGAGAAAGGATTTAGAGTTGCTTTCATTGATGGAGAAGCCCTCATGTGACCTAGAGAAAAATCCATTGATGATGCTGTAGTGATTGGGGTACAAGAAGGAGGCTTATACAAGTTAAAAGGACATTTTCTTTTCAGCATTAGTACACAGTATAGTTACTCCAAGTGAAATATGGCATAGGAGGTTTTCTCATATACATTACAAAGACCTATTGATCGTGAGCAAGATGGTGAGAGGTTTTCCAGAAATCTAAGTGGACCATGAAGGAGTGTGCAAGGGATGTGCACAAGGCAAGAACGTGAAGAAATCATTTTCAAGTAGTGATAACAAAGCTAAGGGAGTCTTGGAAATTATACATTCAGACGTGTGTGGACTGATGTCAACCGCTTCACTCAACAAGTATGTATACTATGTTTCATTTATTGATTATTTCTCACGTAAAACTTGGATTTACTTTTTGAAGGCTAAGAATGAAGTGTTCAACAAGTTCAAATATTTCAAGGAACTTGTTGAAAACTTGTCTAGAAAAAAAATAAAGATTTTGAGATTAGATAATGGAGGTGAATTCACTTCAGATGAATTCAATACATTTTGTAAGGAAGTTGGGATTAAGAGGGATTTATCTACTCCCTAAAATCCTCAACATAATGATGTGGCAGAAAGAAAGAACCATACAATCATAGAAGCAGTGAAGGCCATGATTCATGATCAATATTTACTGATGCATCTGTGGGAAAAAGTAGCTAGAGTTGTTGTATATGTGAAGAATATAAGTCCCCACAGAGTCCTTGGGAACAAGACACCAGAAGATATGTTTACAAGTGAAAAGCCAGAGGTCAGCCACCTTAGGATATTTTGTTGTTCATTATATGTGCATGTCCCCAAGGACAAGAGATCGAAGTTGGACTCTTCAGGAAAGAAGAGTATATTTTTTGGATACAATGAAAAATCAAAGGCATACCGATTTTACATCCATGGTCACCGACAGATTGAGACTAACAGAGATGTCACCTTCAATGAGGATGCAAATTTCAGTAAATAAAGACAACATTAGTCAAATGAGATTCATAATGAGGAGCCTGAAGCTCCCAGAGTTACAGATACAAATGCAGGTGATGATGTTGTACTAGAAGATCATGATATGGAAGAACTACAAAGACCTATAGATTCATCCCAAGAGATGAATACCAAGAAGAGAAGACTAGTTTGGGCTTGGGAAATCATTCAATATGTAGAGAAGTATGGTGCTCCAGATGGATCCTTCAGAAAAAGCAAGAGGTTATGAACTTACTCTAGCGATGTGGCATTGCTTAGTGACATTATTGATGCATATCCTACTAGTTATGAAGAGGCTGCAAATAATAAAGAATGGAAGGATGCCATGGTTGAAGAGTACCATTCCATTGTAAAAAATGATGTTTGGGATGTGGTTCCAAGACCAAAAGAGAAAATAATTGCAAGTTCCAAGTGGATTTACAGGACAAAGCATTCAATAGATGGAAGTATTGAGAAGTACAAGGCAAGGTTCGTGGCATGCAATTTGTCCCAGAAAGAAGGAATATATTATGAGGAGATATTTGCTCCAGTGGAAAGATACACTTCAATTAGAGCCATACTTGCATTAGCCGTAGTAAAGAAGTGGAAGGTACACTAGATGGATGTGAATAGAGCCTTTCTAAATGGTGTAATAGAAGAGGAAGTGTATGTGGAGCAACCATAAGGTTTTGAGACACATGACAATTAGACACATGCGTGCAGATTGAAGAAATCATTGTATGGGTTAAAGAAAGCACCCAAAGCATGGCACGATAAAATTGAAAGCTTCGTGATGAGCTTGGGATTTACCAAGAGTAAAGAAGATCCCAACCTATACTTCAAGGTTGTGGATGGTGGACTAGTGATACTACTATTATATGTAGATGACCTGTTTCTAACAGGAGAAGAAAATCTCCTCACCGAGACTAAGAGGAAGCTTGTTGCACAGTTCGAGATGAAATACCTAGGCATGATGCATTACTTCTTAGGTCTGGAGGTATGACAAAGATTGAGTGAGATTTTGAAGAGGTTCAAAATGATGGATTGAAAAACCACGCCTATACCAATGGTGACAAATCTGAAGTTGTTGAGCGATACATCTTCAGAGATAGTGGATGCCACCATATATAGACAAATGATTGGTTTGTTGATGTGCTTAACGAACACGAGGCCACATATATGTTTTGCGGTGAACACATTGAGTTAGTTTATGTTTGAGCCGAGAAGTGTCCACCTGGTTGCAACAAAACAGGTGTTGAGGTACCTAAAGGGTACAATTGATTATGGACTCAGATATGCTTCAAATCGTGATATAATCCTACAAGGATTTTCTGATTCAGATTGGGCCAGTAGTGTTGCAGACCAGAAGAGTACATCTAAATGTTTCTTCAGTATTGGATCAACTATGATCTCGTGGTTTAATATGAAGCAAACTAGTGTGGCACTCATTACAATTGAAGCATAGTACATTGCAACTTGTTCATCTAGCAGTGTAGCAGTGTGGCTTTAGAAGTTGCTTGCAAGATTGTTTGATCTCAAATTGGAGGAGACTTGTATCTGGTGTGACAACCAGAGTTGTGTGAAGTTGACAAAGAACCTTGTGTTCCATGACAAGTCCAAGCACATCGAGATCAAGTACCATTACATCAAAGATATGGTATTGAGGGGAGCAGTGAAGCTCCAGTATGTCGCTACAGATGAGCAGATAGTTGACATATTGACCAAGCCTCTATCAAAAGTGAAGTTTGTGTACTTCAGAGAAAATCTTGGTGTGGTCCAGAAGGACGTCCCTATTAAGAGGGAGTGATGAGTTACAATTGTGATCCAGGGAAACATCTTCAGCACGTGGTAGAAGCAACAAGTGGTCATTCATGTGTATATTACGGCTAATCCGGTGATTAGGCCTGGTACGTCGAGTTACTGCTACTCTGATGATTAATCCTCGTACACAGATGGATACCCTAGTGATAAAGCCTGGTATGCCAAGTTACTGCTACCCCAATGATATAGCCTGGTACCTAGATTGCTACTCCAATGAAAAATTCTAGTGAGAAAAGTTACTGATTGTGGCACCAGTCAGCATGACCTCTCACAAGGTCAGTAAATGCCATGCCTTCGGGGTTGGTTAGTTACCCGACTTTTTAGCTGGTAGGAAAACCTGTGTGGTTGGAGGTGTTTCCTAGCCCCGGGCTAGATGGATAGTGTGTGTGCACTACATCGCCTAATTCTCGTGATTAGATGTCTGGTCATTGTGGACCAGTTGCCTGGTGTGCCAACCAAAGGTTACTAGTTCATTGTGTGGAACTAGATGTCTGATTTTGTGTGAACTAGCGAATGAAAACTCCGTGATGACATAATTCCCAGATGGATGATGAGACCCTAGATGTTGATATGGTTACAAAACATCTTCAATATAGATTCATGGATATTCAACAAGTCAATGGTCAAGTGTACATAAGAGCAAAAGCATTATTGATGTTCGTGCCAAAAGAATACCTTCCTTTCTAAGATGAAGTGTTGAAACTTGAGTATATTTAGGAGATATTATTATTATATTTATCTTGTATTTGACCAAGACAAAACCCTAATGAACATTGTTATATTATATTTGTTAACTCGGCCCTATTGTGCCTTGACAAGTCAAATGTAAAATATAATGGTAAAGTGGATAGGTCGGCCTTGACCTAATTCTGAGTAGTCCAACAAGTATTTATAAGAGGCCTAACACCTCATTTGGAGACACACACAACCAACTCTATCATACAGTGTGCAAGTCTTAGAGTGACACAACTACAAAGGAGGAAGTGTCTCGGCATAGGGTTTTGGATATTTGGTGAAGGACTATCTTGGTCTAGTGGTGTGCTACTCTGTTATGGTTATGGTTTTTGGTGGATCTTCTATTTTGGTGATATATCTCTTATGAGAGACATTGCACTTGTTGAAGAATCTATGTTAAAGAAGCTTTGTTGGGTTTTCTCCCCCACGAGGGTTTCCCAGGATAAAACTTGTTTATACTATGGATGTCTTTCTTTCAGTGATCCTTATGCATGCAATTATTGTTTTAATAGACTAAATTTAAAGAATACTACAAACACTTAACTACTTAACAATAATTTTAACAAAAGTTACAAAAACTTTGCATAGAACTATTGGACAATGAGATTTTAAGGGATATTGGAGATAGTCTAGGAATAATGGTAGATATTGACATGTTCTATAAATGTAGTCCTTATGGGATTGTAGCATGTATTCTAGTTGAGTTAGATTTAAAATAAGGGATTTTGGATAGAATTGAAACATAAGTGGTGAAGAAAAATCACAAGCATATAGTGAAATATTTAAAAATTTCATTTATATTTGCAAGGAGTCATGTTTATGGTTATGTTTTGGAGGATTGCATACAGCATTATATTCAAAACCTATAGCACCGGAGGCCTATTTGGAGGGCTAGTGGTGAGTCTAATAAGGGGAAGTAAGCTTTAGGTAAAGGAAAGAAAGGGACTAGACCTTAAATATTGTTTACCTAAAGTAAATCAAATAGATTTCTGACAATGGCTTAGAACCAAATCAATTGGAATATACCACTGATTTGAAGGGAGTTCAAGATAAGGAGCCATGAACATCATGAAGGAAAATTATTAGAGATCAAAAGAATGATTCTCAAGGTTCTCAAGTTTCAAAGATGATGTAGTTGGAGGTCGATATTCCATCAAGCAAGGATGCAAGTGTTAAGTTAATTTCCCACAACTTAGAAAATACCATCCTTTTAAAAAATGTCAATTTGATTTCAAGGATAGGGAAAGGTGGCCTACTCTAGTAGATTTGAGTAGAAAAACATTAGGGGATTTAAAGGCAAATGGAAATGATGAAAATTTCAATAGGGGCTAGTACCCTTACAACCCAAATAGGGAAAGAAAGCGACCCCTTATCAATACTAAAGTGAAAATTGATATGTGAGGGACTTAGTAACCCTGATATTAGTCCATATGAATTTACATCAAAGGATCTTTTTGAAAATTGTACCAAACCCAAATATCACCTGAGGTCTAGGAAGGGATATAAATCCAATAGGGAAGAGGGTATTGAAGGGGAATTGGGTTTGGACTTGGTGAGAATTTTGTCTTCATCAAAATTTGGGAGAAAATATCTT
>ML846255.1:35972-70527 GCA_009831015.1 Picea engelmannii
TAGCCAATACAATGCCAAGAGAATAAACCAAACAATACAGAAAGTCCTCTCCCAAGTATGCGCCTCTCTCTCTCTTCCTTCTTCTCCAACTGCAGCTCCAAACTTGCGCTCTGATGAACAAGTGAGTGAGTGAACAAATGAGGTGCTAACCTCCTTTATTTATACAATCTGGCAGGTGCTGAAAGGACATGTCTTTTCACTGGCAGGGCCGACTTCTCATTCTAGGTGGTTATAACCACTTTAATTAATTATGGGGGCTGAGTTCTCATTATGCATATTACAATTAGGGTTTGACCAATCCGCAAAAGGGGATTTGGTCATTTACAATGCCCGACATGATCAATCCACAAAAGTGGATTGATCTAATGAATAATACATCAATAATAAAATAGAATACTCTTTGTAGTTACAATATTTCAACAATTTGATGGCAACATTTTTTTAGCAAACGAGCAGTTCAATGATCACTTCCCTTCAAGGGATGAGCAACTCAAAGTTTCTTCCTATATAGGATGTTTCTTCCACCGCCTCTTTTTCAGATGAACAATTCAGTATCACAGTTTCCCAAATAATGAACAATTCAATGGAAACATTCTTTCAACATATTATTGGGTCCACTTTTGTATTGAGTTGGATCATCACAAACCCACTCTTTCTTCTTCTAGCTACAACTGGCTCCTCGTTCAATTGAGTATGCCCACTCAATTTTATACTCTCTCTCTCTCTCTCTCTCTCTCTCTCTCTCTCTCTCTCTCTCTCGTATTTATGCCTCTTTATAGCACTTGTTTATCACATGGACTAATCAAGATCATATTCCCCCAAAAGACAAGCAGCTAAGTGATGGAATTTCTCCATGAGTTAAGCAATTCCACATTGATGACGATTGGGTATTCATAAACCCTTTCCAAGTTTGTACTGAGTTGGGTCATCACAAACTCACTATGTCTTATTACAGCGATGGTTGTCTCTTTATTGAGTTGTGTATGCCCACTCCTTTTGTACTTTATCTTCTTTCTCCATTACCCCATGCTCAGACTAAGGGGGGTGTTGAAATGATGATAATATTCACTTGTGGTTACTTGACATTATGGCTAAGTGCCCTCGTTAGTGTAATACTAGGTTATGGTTTAATATCCGACCTAGTCGACATAATTTTATATTAGTCTAGGTGGCTAAGGCCGACCTAGGCATTTATGTCGGCCCATAACCCCCTTGTGAATCTTTTGTATCATCATCTTGGACTCATTAGTGACTAATTATTTTGCCTAAAGGCACCATATCTCTTGTTCTCTTGTTCATGGGTTCACTTCTCTTTATCAAATATTTATGGGCAAGGTTTATGCTAGATTAGGGTTTGCTTAAGTGTTCACCGTAGATCCATGAACTCTTCATCATCTCAAAACGACATCCCAATAAGGAACATCAACATTGGTATGAGGATTTGTAATATGTATTTTGTTTTATATGTCTCATCAACTCAACTCGCAAGTCTTGTTTTAATGAAGCTTGAAGCAAATGTCGTTAGGTCAATTTCTAAATAGACATGTTACTTGATTCCAGAACTTTCTTGTAAGAAAGCTAGGGGGAAATGTTGTTAGTACAGAGGATCGTATCAGCATTATAATTGATTATGTAAGAAATGGTAGGAGAATAATAAAGTAATAAGTAGAAACAATGAACACCCCTATTGTAGAATCCACATACTCAGACCCAACAATAAATCTGAATCATCACACGAGATGGCCACTATGTTAGGTTTAGTCAAAATGTCAATTTTTAAGCATCTAATTTCAGATCTGAAAATTACTTCCAAGTGAACCAAACAGTAAACCCTAAGGCTGTTATCACTAAATAATTTTAAATCTACATTGAAATTATGACAAAAAATTACAGCAGCGAAAACATAAAGATCAGAGAGAAATCATCCATGCACATGAGACACACTTTTATGTTATGTAAACTTTCCAAATTCATAATATTTGAGGGACAAATTAGCCCTCCCACCAAATCAAAATTCAGTAAATCTGAGGACAAAAATAGTCCTCTTAGAAAATACAAAATCAGTAAATTTTCTGGAAAATTTCCCCAATTGCAAACTTGTTCCAACAAACTTATATGGCTTGTTGACGTCAATCGTACGGACTACTGACGTTGGCCTGTACGGAACAGCAACTGCCCAGAAAAAATCTCACACGTGCGACCTTCCTACCCTCACACATGCAGCCCTCCATCCCTCACATGTGCGACCCTATCCATACCACATGTGCGGCATGTCCGTACTGTTTTCTTCCCACACGTGTGGTTGTACTACCTATTCACACATGCGACATGTACCTTCCTCTCACACGTGCGGTTGCCTTTCTCTCTCCTCTCACATGTGTGGTCTTCCTCCTTGGCTGAAAACAGAAAAACAAAAAGTCCAAGAAACCCTAGGCCAGATTTGCCAAAATGCAGAATTTCCTTGTTGAAATTTTCACCCCAATCACCTTAGCACAAGTGCTCACTCACTTATGCTAACTCCATAATGTCACAATGATATGTCACTCGCATTGCCTCTCCTTTTATAGGAATCTAATGAGTGATTTTAGGAACCCCTTCTAAATTCAACATTAAATTAGAATTGTTCATTCACACATGTGTGTGTGAAACCCCAACACAAGCCCCCAACACCAATTCCAAGCCCCAACTCCAATCCAAAAGGGTTTTCACCAAAATGAAAATGCAATGTGGGTGTCAATGAAGATTCTCACATGCCTAACACCAAGGCCAATGTGAGAATACCTGCCCGAAGCTACAAAACATCAACACAAAAGAGAAAAAAGGTTTTTTATGCATAATTTCAATGCGATGAACCTTCCAAGTGCTTGCAAGCTTCTGTAAAATCTAGTATAGATCCATCTTAACCCCAGATCTATTAAGCATGAAGAGGGGTCAAAAAAAAATAGGTGCAAGCCTCTCGCTATTAAAAAGATCTTAGGTTAAGATGGATCTATGCTGGTTTATATTTTTAATTTTTTTATGTTAAGGTAATTAATGAATGGTTCGCTTTGTTTTTTTCTTTCTTTTACATGAGATGTCATGTCTACTTTTTTCAACTTTTTTTTCATTAATTTATTAGCATTATAGGCGTATGTGATGCATCTCTTCCAACCCAGGCTGTAGGATGCACCTTGCTTCTCTCAATCCAACAAAGTTTAAATCATAGCATTTGATTGGTGTTTCTTTAACATTAAGCATGATTTCTAAGAGTTATATCGCTAGTTTTAGCACCATTTCTAGCATTTCAAGTTCAAACACCTAAAGAAAGTACAATAAAATATGTAACCATATGGAGTTCGATTCCATGGAATACCAAGTTTTGAGGTGCCTCGCTATCATCCTAATCTGACCTAATGCTATGTTACATCCCAGAGTATATGAATCAAAACAACCCAAGAAAGCACAATTAAACTATGACATGGCCGAGGAGTTACACTTAAATTCTAGTCAATCGAGTTACCATATGCAAAATGCAGTTAGCTGCATGCTGACCACTAGGCAAAACAGGCCAAGAATAGCCATAAATAGGTCTGTGAGACCTTGTTTGACATCATTCATTATCGCACTCCTTCCATGTCTATCACATCGTTATATTTCTGCCCATGCTTCGCTGCGGCATACAGTTATGAAAGTTAAGCTCCAGTAAAGGCAAGTGGAATGCATCTAAGAGAGAACCAGTTAGTTCAAACCTCGAAGGGGTGCCCCCCACTAAGGAATGTCATTTATGATTTTTTTCTAATCTTGTTTAATGCTAGGAGACTCTGGAACAACTTTGAGTCGATACATTGTCAGATATCAATGTGCAGCCATATATACCTTCCCAGAAGGATAGCATGCCTCTTTGTATAATCTATCTCAACTTCCCTTCTAACCCAAAAAAAAAACAGAGTCTTTAGAATCAACTAATCTAACCTAGCTTTGCTGGGCACACAACTATCCTCAGTTGGTCTACAAAAACCCTGGGATGTAATGAACAGCCTAACTGCTTATCACTGCCCTTACCCGTGATTAAAACATCCACTTCAAGCTGGTAGATATTTTATATAAATTTCAAATATAAATTAAACTAGTTCTAAGTTGCGATTTATCTTTGAGAGTCGAGATTGGGATCTTTCCAGAGCAGTTTGTTAAGACTTTGTTTTCAAACTAAAAGTAAACTAGCAGATGACCATCTGTAAGAAATTTGTAGAAATTTATTCAGACAATTATACTGTAGCTTCTACAATACTTGATTTTGCATTGAAAAATCAGTTTCTTCAAATAAATTATTAAGAAGAAAAAGGGAAAGAATGGAGGCGTACACCACTGTGGTATAGGCAGGAATCGTCAGGGTTATCATCCTCTGTGAAAAAAGCCTCGCACCCAATTCGCTGACACCGAATCCTGGCCTTCTCCGTCTCCATGAGAACGCGCTAAAGCACAGTAAGGCCCTGTAAGTAATGATGCCAATCAAACTGGAATGGAACCGACCAGGGAAACACAATCTATGGGACGCAGAGAACCTCCAATTATATTATATGATTTACTCGTTGTTGTCCGTGCCGTGCGATAATTTAGGAGAAACTTCGCGTACTACATTGGATTGGATTCCATCGTCGGGAGGATTTTTATGCTTTTCTTTTATGTTTCTTTATCGTGTTATGTTTTTCTTTTATGTTTCTTTATCATGTTTTGTAATAGGTTTTTTTTTTCGGTTTCTTTGTTGTGTGTTTTGGAATAGGTATGAGGGGTAAAAATTTTGTATTAATAATAATAATAATTTTATTTTAAGGTTACGTTCAAGTCAGATATTAAATTGGTGTTTAAATTGGTGTATGAGATTTTCTTGTTTGTGGGACAAGGTACTTCCTCCTAGGAGCCATTTGACTGCTAATATGGGTGTATCTTGGAAAGAGAGATCAATATTTTTCTACATAAAGTATTATAAAGCAAGTAAATGGTCTTTCTTTGTTCTAGTTTATCCCCCTTCTTTGTGGGACAAGGGACCCCCTCCGCGGAGCGATTTGACTACTAATATAGGTGTATCTTGGAAACATAGATCAATATTTTTCTAGAAAAAGTATTACAAAGCAAGTAAATGGTCTTTCTTTGTTCTAGTTTAGTGGGTTACTGCAATTAGTTCCAAGACACTATTTAGAGGTTGAATTTGTTTCAATGTCTTCAATTCTAGTCTATTTGAGGTTTTAATTCACTCTCTTTGGATTATCCACTATTATTGTTTATATTCACTCTCTTTGGGTTATCTATTATTATTGTTTATGATGGTTGAGTTGTCATTTATCCAGATATTTCGAGGATAAGGGGATCCCACATACTGAGAGAAGTGAGGTGCATTCTACAGTTCAATTTGAAGGAGATACATAATCTCTTTGCCTAATGTTAAATTAACATGTGTCATTTAAAAATAATAATAACAAATAAATATTTCAATGGTAAAGCTTCAAAGGTCAATTCAATTGGTTGAACCATATGCATATGTTCAAATCCAGTGAAGTCCCTCTAGATTAGCATTTCCTATTGTGGTTGGTGGTTGAGCCACCCTTCATCTGAATATTTCCAAAAAGAAGGGGGGTCTGGTGAAGTTTTACTTGGAAAAACAAATATTTCAATGTTACCTCAAGGAAATAAATCATGCAGTTATGTCTTCTCTATATGTTATATCTAGTTACTACATCTAAATACTCACTCATAAGGGAGGTTGGGTCAATGCCCAATTAGTACATCCCCCATATTGGTTTCATCATGAAAATATCTCTGCATCCTTTACTAATGATCTCACTTTACCCCCTTCCATAAACAAAGAAAATTAATACATTAACGAACCATAGACGATCAAGAAAAGGATATTGTCTCGTGCAATACCATTTTACATAAGTTGACTTCACTATAGTCTTATATATATATATATATATATATAAGAGAGAAGGGGGGTATATTGAGCTCTTAATGAATATATTGTTGTATTAGTCTTGGGCCCTAAACAATCTAGTCTACCTTGGGTATTGTTACCCTCATGCCTAGGGGTAACTAGAGGAGATCATGTCTCATGGTCCACAATGGAGACAATGATCCCGACCATGGCGATGATCAACATGTCCACAGATGGAAGCCCAACAGCTCCCCTCAGATTTCCTCTACAACTACAAATCAACCAAGGCTCATCACATCCAAACAACTCGGTGTATGGGAGATGGTAATCCAAAGTCACCATGAGGTATGTTAGTCCTTCTTTCATGCGAAGTGTTGTGCTTAATTTACTAGACATGTGGATGAGGATCATTGGTTGAAGTTGGATAATGGATCACAGGCTAGGGAAATTGTGTTTGTTGCCTTGTTTCACCTTGGTGTTCGGCTTATGTGCCCTAGTCCCATGTTGTCACTGCTCAAGAAAAAGGGACACTATTGGGGGGCCCTCACAAGGGTAAGTTTTATTCCCCACCATACTCAACACTTTCCATCATGGAGCCTCTCACAGTGTACTAAACTTTGATAATGGGTCATGGCCCATTCTCTCATGAGAAGAAGGGGCTAAAGGCCTAAACGTTGATGCAACTGCTATATATGTATTTGTTATGTAAAAAATGATAAAGGCCACCTACAAAATCCATAGGCCAACTTGAGCTCTACCCCCTCTAATGGTAACTGCCTTGTCCTGATGCACTCAATGCACAATCATAACAGGACCATATCCCAATAAAAATGAAAGAACAAAAGCTTGAAACCTATAAAGGGGACTTGCACAATAAGAATGAGTATCAAAAGGCAATTAAGGGGTTCAGAATGCAAAAAGTACCTAGGAAAGGGTATCTCAAGTAGTGAGTGCTCCCTCTATAGAGGTGCTCATAGAAATGGATTTAATGACACCATAATCCATGAAGTAAGCTCAAATTCATATCACTATCACACTTACTCTTGAAGGATTTATTTCTTTCACTACTTCCCTCAAGGACCTATCGATCTACCTAGGTATTTTATTTCCTATATAGGTTGGCACACCTAATAGGGCTAGATGAATGCCCTCCCATATTCAAACTTACCAACTCACATGAGATCATGGGCCGATGTGATGCTTGAAGGGGATACTGAGGTGAATTGTTTACATGGCTTGTATCTTAAGTAACAACTTACTTTGCATGATTTAAGGACTAATATCTCTTATGAATATTGGTTTACCTTGTCTTATATTCTACTTTGTTTTGGATGGCCCTGACATGGTTCTGTAAGGGATGTCCTAAGCTTTCATCCAAGACGTTGTGCCCTTATTGAAGGACTTTGTCACGTGTGATGCAGAGCAATGAGTCATCCAATGACTTCCCACCTTCCAACATGAGCTATCACATCTTCAAAACCTTGGATGATGGGTAGACTGGCTTGGTTTTAGCAGATTTGGTCATGATGGAACACAGATGGACTAAAATCCCACATGTTGGCAGTGTACCCCCAGGGCTTATTACTCACTTGATGGAGAACATTGTAGTAGCTGACAGTTAGACAGCATGCAAAGGCGAGATGCATATTCCTCCACCTTGGATGTAGTGCCCTGGACCCTTGATGTTGTTGAAATAATGTAACTGCAAAGTGTATTCTAATTATTATTGATATATTATTCATTGGATCAATCCCCATTGTGGATTGATCATGTCGGCTATTGTAAAGGACCAAATCCCCTTTTACGGATTGGTCAAAATATCATTGTAATAGGCAGAAGAAGAATCCAGCCCCAAAATATATTAAAGAGGCCCCAAAATATACTAAAAATGGTTATAACCACCCAGAAGGAGAAGTCGGCCCTGCCAGTGAAAAGACACCTCCACACGTGCCAGTGTTGTATAAATAAGGAGGTTAGCGCCTTAGTTAGACACACACTCACTTGTTTATTGAGAGACAAGTTTTGGAGCTGCAGTTGAAGAAGAGAGAGAGAGAGAGAGAGAGAGAGGCACATCCTTGGGAGAGGACTTTTTGTATTTGTTTGAGTTATCTCTTGGCATTATATTGGCTATCTATAATAAGGACGTTTTGTTGGGTTTTCTCCCCCATGAGGGTTTCCCAGGATAAATGATGTGTCTCTTGTGATTGTGTATTTCTCAGTGATCCTATCTTATGTTATTGTTATTTATTGAAATGCAAAGAACTCTAATAATAGCTTAAACATTAACATGGTTTCAGAGCTAAGCTGAAGAGAGCATCTTTCATAAGAGAAAGTGAAAAACGTCATTGTTGTCGTACATGCAAATTAGGGATTTTTGTTGGTGAGGTGTTTCAGCCCTAAAACCATCTAGAAAAGTGTGCCCTCCCTCAAGGATCACTTTGGCATCCTCAGCGCAACTTTTCAATGGCTAGATCTCTCGAAAAGTGAAACCCTAGTTTCACAAAGTACCAGAAGTATTAGAAAACCAGAGTACCAGAAATACCAGAAGTACCAGAGGCACCAGAAAACAAGAAGCACCAGTCCAGAAATCCGCAAATCAAGTTTGGAAGGGAAAAAGTTGGATTTTCTCAGATCCAAACACCCCAGGCTACTTGCCTCAGCCAAGCGCACCTCCTGGTAAGTTCAAAATTTAATTTTGAACATTTTCATTTTTGGACATTTTCCTAGCTTTAGGTAAAAGATGTCTGCAAGCATTAAGCTTGTTGACAAGCTAGAAGGTGTGGAAAACTTTCATGCCTGGAAGTATAGGATTGGCCTCATTCTTGAAGAGAATGAATTAGCAAGATTCGTCAAAGAAGAAGTGTCGGAGCCCGATGATGCTGCAGGAAAAGCAAAGCATCAAAAGGACACAATCAAGGCCAAAAGAATCATTGCAGATTCAATCAAAGATCACATGATTCCCTATGTGTCATCAAAGAAGACTCTGAAAGAAATGTTTGATTCCCTAAACAGACTATATGAAGGAAAGAATACTTCTCCAAAATCTTAGAATTCAATGAACAGTTATCTAAGCAATTGAAGATACCATAGACAAAGACGAACTCGTAATGACGGCCCTTAATGGTCTCATAAGACCTTGGGATGCATTCATCCAAACCATTTGTGCAAGAAAGGAGAAAACAAAATTTGATAGTCTTTGGGAAGAATGCATTCAAGAATAATCAAGAGTAGCTAACTGAGAGGCCTTACTAGCAAGAGATGAAGATCAAGCCCTAGCTACTCACACCAAAGGAGGAAGGAAGAAGTCTTACTTCCAGAAAGAGACTTATAAAGAGTCTCACCCCCAAAACAAATTCAGTCATAAAGAATCTCATCCAAAGAGATTCCAGAAGAAAGGACAACGAAAGGAAAGAGATTACTCATCTCTGCAATGCTACCATTGTGACAAGATGGGACATATTGTGAAATTTTGTCCAGCTAGACGAGAATAATACAAGAGGAAAAATAAGAGGCACCATGCCCATGCAATCGAAGATGAAGAGCCACCCGCAAAGATGATAAGAGAACAAATTAAAGTCTATGTCTTAATCTCAGCCCTCTCAGGATTGGTAACACCTGGAGAAGACACTTGGCTCATTGATAGTGGTGCCTCCAAGCACATGACAAGTCAAAGAGATATTCTCTCTTGTATTTCAGAAAAGAAGTTTTCTCAGAAAGTGACACTTGGAGATGAATACCAATATCCCATCAAGGGAGTGGGATAATCAAACTACAAGCCTAATTCAGGGAATTCAATGAAGATGAAGGACGTACTCTATGTACAAGGTTTGACAAATAACCTACTCTCCATTTCAGCTTTAGAAAAGAAAGGCTTCAGAGTTGCCTTTATAGATGGAGAAGTTCTTATGTGGGATAAAGGAGAAACCATAAATGAGGCAATCATCATTGGAAAAGAAGAAAAGGGCTTGTATAAGCTAAAGGGTCACTCAGAAGCTGCCATGGACCACGCCATTGAGAATCCATGTGAACTTTGGCATAGAATATTAGCTCACATCAACTACAAGGCGCTACCATACGTATGAAAAGTTGTCACGGGTCTACCAGAACTCAAGGTTGACTATGAAGGCGTGTGCAATGAATGTGCACAAGGGAAGACCATCAAGAACCCTTTTCCGAAGAGAGAAGCAAAAGCAGAAGAAGTCCTAGAATTCATTCATTAAGATGTGTGTGGCCCAATGCCATCATCCTCCATTAGTGTGTATGTATAATATGTATCATTTATTGATGATTATTCTCGTAAGACCTGGGTGTATTTTTTGAAATCTAAAGATGAAGTGTTCAACAAATTCAAGGAATTCAAAGCCTTGATAGAGAATCTTTCTGAAAGAAAGATCAAGATACTCAAGTCAGATAATGGAGAAGAATACACCTCAAAAGATTTTGTGAACTTCTGCAAAGATGTTGGGATCAAGAGGGAACTCATTACTCCCTATAATCCTCAACAAAACGATGTAGCTGAAAGGAAGAACAAAACGGTAATGGAAGCCATGAAGACCATGATCCATGATCAAGATCTTCCAATGTGCTTATGGGTAGAAACAACAATGACAGTCTTGTATGTGCAAAACTGATTGTCCCATAGTGCACTTGGGTTCAAGACCCTAGAAGAGATGTTCACCGAAAAGAAACCAGAGGTAAGCCATCTCAAAATATTTGGTTGTCTAGTATTTATACATATTCTAAAAGAGAAGAGAAACAAGCTGGAACCCTCGGGAAAGAAGGGAATATTTGTGGGATATTGTGAGGTCTCCAAGGCCTTCAAGATTTATATACCAAGTCACCATCACATTGAGATTAGCAGGGATGTGACCTTCGATGAAGATGCAGTGCTCAAGAAATCAAGAAGATGCCAGCTTGAAGAAGTATATGAAGAGGAACCCATAATCCCCAGAATTGCAGAATCAGTGAGGGAGGTTCCCAGAGCTGCAGAGCCAGTGAGGGAAGTCATAAATTTACATGATGAGGAAATTCTAGAATATCATGACATAGTAGAATTTCAAGAACCTCCTCAGTTGATGATCTCCCATAAAAGAAAGCATGCTTGGGCAAGAGAGCTTATTCAAGATGGAGAGAAGTATGGTGTTCCCGAAGGAACCACGAGACACGTGAAGAGACCTAAGCCATTCTCCAGTTATATGGCTTTGATGTATGATATCCTAGAGAAAGAGCCTACTTGCTTTGAAGAAGCCATTCAGAAGAAAGAATGGGCAGATGCCATGATAGAAGAATACCAATCCATAATAAAGAATGATGTATGGGAAATAGTTCCCAGGCCGAAGAGCAAGGATGTGGTATCTTCTAAATGGATCTTCAAAATAAAACATGTTACTGATGGAAGTATTAAGAAGTATAAAGCAAGTTTTGTGGCTCGTGGCTTTTCTCAAAAGGAAGGCACTGACTGTTAAGAACCAAAGACTAAATACAAAAGCACCACAATAGATATAGAAGAACAATATGCAAAATCTCTTTTATTACTAGCAAACCCTTGAGATAAGGCAACACCATACAATGGATCCTATTATGGAAGGGATCCTCTCCTGTTCACTTGCCTCTTCGAGGGGGCATCCTCCTATTGAGCTACCGTTCCAAATACAATACTTCTCTTCATGTCTCATTACATTGCTTGAATCCGTTTATATAGTGCTACCATCACCTAAGAACATTCTAGAGGAGGAATCTTCTAGAAGTAGAACCTTCTAAGAATTTCTCTTACATTTATTATATCTAACTACCATAGTGGGCCTTATTTAATAATATAGTGGACCTAGTCCACCTTACATTGAATGACCTCCACTATTATCACTATGGGCCCTCTGGGCCCCCCCACTACCTCTCTAGCTACCTTACACTGACTATGAAGAGACATTCGCTCCTGTAGCCAGATACACTTCGATCAGAACCATAATGGCCCTTGCAGCTAAGGTGAAGTGGAAGTTACACCAGATGGACGTAAAGACAACTTTCCTAAATGGTGTCATCAAAGAAGAAGTGTATATAGAGAAACCTCAAGGATTTGAAGTTGAACACAGGAAGTCTCATGTCTGCAAGCTGAAGAAGGCTCTGTATGGATTGAAGCAAGATCCTAGAGCTTGGTATGGCTGGATAGACAGTTTCTTGATGAGCTTAGGCTTTACCAAGAGTAAAGTAGATTCTAACCTTTACTTCAAGGCTATGAATGATGATCCAATGATATTATTGTTGCATGTGGATGACTTATTCTTAACTGGAGAAGAAAATCTCATCACTGAATGTAAGAAGAGGCTCACCTCATAATTTGAGATGAAAGACCTTGGCCTAATGCATTATTTCTTAGGTCTTGAGGTATGGCATAGTCCAGAGAGGATCTTCCTTAACCAAGGGAAGTATGCAGTCGAAATATTGAAGATATTCGACATGTTAGAGTGAAAGTCCATGAATACACCCATGGAAACGAAGCTGAAATTGTTGGTCGACACTTCGTCGGAATTGATTGATGCCACGTTGTATAAACAGATCATTGGATCGTTGATGTACCTGACGAACACCAGACCAGATATTTGTTTTGCTGTGAACACCTTGAGTCAGTTTCTAGTAGAACCCAAACATGTTCACATTGTGGTTGCAAAACATGTGATGAGGTACATTAAGGGTACATTAGATTGTGGTCTCAGTTATGATGGAGATCATGATTTCACATTGAGTGGGTACACTGATTCAAATTGGGCTGGAAGTGTTTCTGATAGGAAGAGCACTTCAAGATGTTGTTTTAGTTTGGGATCAGCCATGATCTCTTGGTAGAGTAGGAAGCAATCCAGCATTGCTCTCAGTACAACAGAAGCATAATACATTGTTGCATGTTCTGCTAGTTGTGAAGCTATATGGATTCATAAGTTGTTGACTGGTCTATTTGACCTAGAGATGGAAGAAACCACGATCCTATGTGACAACCAGAGTTGCATAAAGATGACAGAGAATCATGTATTCCATGACAGGTCGAAGCACATAGAGATCCGATATCATTACATCTATGACATGGTGCAGAGAGGAGCCATAAAGCTCCAATACGTTAGCACGGATGAACAGGTTGCTGATGTGTTGACCAAGCCTCTATCTCGTGTAAAGTTTGAGCACTTTCGAGATAAGCTTGGTATAGTCCAAAAGGACCTTCCTCGAAAGGGGGAGTAGTGTTGAGATGAGATGTGACTAGTACTGTGCTTCCAGCTTGATAGTTGTGACGTAAAGCCAATCTAGTATCTTGCTTCTAGCTTTATTGTTGTGACATAAAGCAAGATGATGAGATGAGATGTGACTAGTACTATGCTTCCAGCTTGATAGTTGTGACGTAAAGCCAGTCTAGTATCTTGCTTCCAGCTTTATTGCTGTGACGTAAAGAAAGACGATGATATGAGATGTGACTAGTATTGTGCTTCCATCTTGATAGTTGTGACGTAAAGCCAATCTAGTATCTTGCTTCCAGCTTTATTGTTGTGACATAAAGAAAAATGATGAGATAAGATGTGACTAGTATTGTGCTTCTAGCTTGATAGCTGTGACGTAAAGCTAGTCTAGTATCTTGCTTCCAGCTTGATTGATGTGACGTAAAGAAAGACAAGTATCTTGTTTCCAGCTTGATTGTTGTGACGTAAAGCAAGACGAGTATCTTGCTTCCAGCTTGATTGTTGTGACGTAAAGCAAGACAAGTATTGTGCTTACAGCTTGATAGCTGTGACGTAAAGCCAATCCAGTATTGTGATGATGAGCCAGCCTCGTGTTGTGATGATGATGTATTAAGTTTTATACTAATCCATATTGATGTAGATGATGATTGCATTCCTTTGAGAATGACGATGACGTCAATGAGAAAACTTTTGATGATTTATAGATACGCCAGTCAGTGTTCCAAGATGATATTGATGATGTTGTCCTCCTGATGTTGTTGATGATGCAGTCCTCTCTCTCACCTGATGTTGTTATAGAATACCCTTCTTGTTAAGGGGGAGTGTTGAAATCATGTAACTGCAAAGTGTATTCTAATTATTATTGATATATTATTCATTGGATCAATCCCCATTGCGGATTGATCATGTCGGCTATTGTAAGGGACCAAATCCCATTTTGTGGATTGGTCAAAATATAATTGTAATAGGTAGAAGAAGAAGTCAGCCCCAAAATATATTAAAGAGGCCCCAGAATATACTAAAGGTGGTTATAACCACCCAGAAGGAGAAGTCGGCCCTGCCAGTGAAAAGACACCTCCACATGTGCCAGTGTTGTATAAATAAGGAGGCTAGCACCTCAGTTAGACACACACTCACTTGTTTATTGAGAGACAAGTTTTGAAGCTGCAGTTGAAGAAGAGAGAGAGAGAGAAAGGCACATCCTTGGGAGAGGACTTTTTGTATTTGTTTGAGTTATCTCTTGGCATTGTATTGGCTATCTATAATAAGGAACTTTTGTTGGGTTTTCTCCCCCATAAGGATTTCCAAGGATAAATGATGTGTCTCTTGTGATTGTGTATTTCTCAGTGATCCTATCTTATGCTATTGTTATTTATTGAAATGTAAAGAACTCTAATAATATCTTAAACATTAACAGACATTGACTTCTTTCTGATGATGACATCATCTTCTAGGGTTTTATGATGATGGGGTTTGATGACGACACTTGGTGCACCACTGATGATAGAGCATGGCCATGGACGATGAGATGCACCCTTTCCATCCTTACACTTTTTTATTCTTCCACGTGGCCTTGGGACGCCCTCTCCTAGCCTTTGGAGGCTTGACGTAACCACATGTATGGCATCTATGATAGCATTTTTGCATTTTTATGATTTGTAGAGGTTACTTGAGGGGACGATTGTGCTTATTATTGAACTTTCACTTTCTATGTGGACAAAGCGCTATGTTTGGCCTTATATAAGAAGGCTAGCGCTAGTATTCATTTGGATCATCACTTCTCTCACACTTGTGTGGGGTAACACTCTTGAAAAGATCGTTTTTTAAACCTCTTAGGTTATTTTCTCTTATGTGTTATGCTTGAAGGAGGATTTTTGTGGACGTGTTACTCTCTTGGATGGATAATTTCTACAAATTAGGGTTTTATGCTCTTGATTCCTGGAAGAAGTAAGTAATTTTCTGCAATTCTATTGTTTCTTGTCAGTGTTAAAGGTTAAATTGTTATCTTGTTGCAAGTATCATTGTTTGTCGAAACCCTAAGGGGAAGACATAAGTGTTTCTCTTGCTCACAAAGTTTTATTTGTCCAAGTTTGTGAAGCATTATTGCTAGGGTTAAAATCCTAAGGCCCAAAAGTGCTTGCATTTTAGGGTTTTAACCCTAGACTTTGATCCTTGACCTGAGTGAAGCTAGGAGAAGGGAAAAACAACAGCTAGGGCCCAAGTGTGTTTGCACCCTAGGTACCTTCTTCCTCAAAGCCTAAAACCTAAGGCCCAAGTGTGTTTGCACCTTAGGGTTTATACTTGGTCTCTCTGGTTTCATCTAGATCAATCTTCAAGCCAATTCATTTGAGACTCCATAAGCCCTAGAGGACAACAACATTGATCTAGAAATGTTCTTGTGGTGAAAGTAGCTATTAGAATCAATTTTCTCACTCTCTCAAATATCCTACTAACATTGTTAACCCTAACTCTAACAAACTCTCAATATTTATTGTTGTTGTTATAAAAGTTTGTTATAACCACTAAAAACTACATTAAATTGTTGCACACACTCATTTATAAGTGCTTTAACTTGTTTAGAAATTACTTCTAGCAATTGAATAATTTTATGCTTGATGAATGCTTACTTTTCATACTAAATCGCTAGATTTATGAGCACTTTATCTTGTTGTTGTTGCAAAATAGTTATTGTTGTTCTAAGTCTGGTTTATTGTTGTAATTTGCAATATCCATAGCATTTATTTCTTGTCTAGTGTCTAAAGGGATATTTCTGCACTCTATAACTTGAAAATTGTCTATATAAATTGCAAGTTGTGTATTGTCTCATACATGTACAACAATTATCTTGTTATCCTTTACCCCTCTCCCAGACCTAGACCTAAATAATAGGTGACCAAGATAGGGGGTGGTAGGCTTGGCTAATTCTTGTTATTTGATCCCTCGAGGTCACCAGGAAAGTCTCCCTTGTGGTGGACCTATTCCATCACTACAACAAGGGAAGTCTCTACTTGGGTGACAATGGTAGATTCTTCCATAGTTACACAAGATTTGCAGATCTTGTGGATGGATTTGCACTAGTGCAAATCCTGTGATAACAGGTACCATCCTCGAAATGAAGGGATGTGTCTAACAGGTTTTCTCGTGATATGTATTTCGTGAAGAAAAAATATATAAAAAATAAAAAATAAATAAATATATAGGAGGAAAAAAATGGGAGATACGACTATGGCTAAGGAAACCCCTAGTCTAGATGGAGGATGATGTGTAGCTAGTGGATTACTGGGAGGACCCCACTGAAGGATTTAGGGCCTTCAAATATTTAGGGTCTAGTCAAGTGAACAACCCTAGTGATGACATTGTAGGGGGTAAATGTGGTCATTTTTGTGAATCCTCACAAACTTTAGGTTTCAGGGTTGTAGTGGGTTGGACGAGCAAATTGAACGATGTGACGAAGGATGAGTTTAGCCCTGAAAAAATCAGTAAAGGTTGTTGTGTGAGGGTTATTGATATTGGCAATGGATATGATGGCTCGAGGCTCAATTTTCGAGCTCACAAATGATGTATTAATGGTGTTTTGTCTGCAACCTAAAGATTCATGTATTCACTCAAAGATTTGTGTCTTTTCACAACCTAAAGAATGCTCTCATAGGCACCCTAAAGTTTGTCAACCCAATGCCCTTGGAGTTGGGGAGGATGATGCACAAGGAGGTGGTTTCATTGGTCATAACCTTGATTTGAACTATCTGGTGGGCAGGAAATCGCCTTTGATGAGGAATTTTGGAGCCAAGGAAGAAGCTTGAAGGTGAAATAGTCAAAGGGTTGTCAAAAAGATAGTGGATAGGGTTAGATTGGTGGTAGGGGAAGATATTAGGGTGGATTATATTATGAGTCTAGTTGGAAAATCCATGGTGCGTAAATTCATGGGTCAGTAGTTCATAAGGGATTCGATGAATGAGTGGCTTCATCGTACTTGGAGGTTGATGATTGGTTATGCTCCAATCATTCTTTACTGGCCCATGGATGGTTTGGTTTTATATTTCATTTAAAGAAGGATGTGGCTTCAATCCTTGGATATAAGTGATCTTGGAGCTCCTCTTTTTTTATGTTAAATCCATGGCATCCTTGTGTTGACTCTCACTAAAAAGTGATCTTAAGGGTTCTAGTTTGGGTCAAAATGTCGAATCTACATAGGTTGTAGTGTATTTAGGGAGTAATATGGGGTAACTAGGGAGGTACCCAATGGAAATAATAATATGGTTATTGGGCACCTAGGGAGGTACCCAATGGGAATAATAATATGGTTATGTATTGTTATGTATGGAGGTCATTTCTAGTAAATAACGCCCATGTAATAGTGTGAAAACAAAAAATGTGAGAAGGCTTACTAGAAGGTTCCTTCTCTAGAATGTTCTTACATGGTACGTAGAATTATACAAAGAGGTAAAAGAAATGTAGCGGAGCATGGTGGAAGATTATTTTAATTGGAGCTTAACTCATTAGGAGGTTGCCCCCTCGAAGAGGCAAGACTTGAGAAGGAGTGGTTCCTTCCATAAAATTATTAAATGTAAGGTGTTACCCTACCTTAAGGGTTTGGGTATTAATAAAGAGTGAAGCATTTCTATCTTATTATTGGATATCTTTTGTGTGATTTTATATTCAGATCTGATGTACATAACATACCAAAAGTTGCCGGTGAAAGTTGGATCATGGTCGGAGACAATAGAATGGGGCATGCTATGAAGTTTGAAGATATTATCCATGAATATTTGAGCCAATGTGGATGTTTTGAACAGGTGTTGGAGAGCACATAAATGAACATATTTGGAAATGCGATCTACTACAACCATGATGACAGATTTGTTTCCATATTTGGGTAAGCCAACAATGAAATCCATAGAAATATCCATCCAGATGGGTGGAATAGGTAGAGGTTGGAGTGTGATCGTAATTTTGACTGTTTCACCCTTACTGAATTGACAAGTATCACATTCAGCCACAAAAGTGCAGATGTCTTGTTTCACGCCTTCCCCCAAAAAACAAACATTTGATCCTTTCATATGTTTTGTGAAAACATGAATGCCTGGTTGTTGGTGAAGCATGAAGTTCAGAGAGCACAATGGATTTAAGGTGAGACTGTGGGCTTAAATACATGCGACCATTATAGTGAAGCTCCTCATTGTGCCAAGAGTAGCTTGAAGATGTATGAGGATCTTGTTGGAATTGTTGGATTAGGCGAGTCAATTTGGGATCTTGGAACCATATTTGTTGAACAACCTTTAACCAATCAAATACAAGGAAGGAGAGTGAGAAGAGGGACCCTTCTTCTTCATATTTCCTTGAAAGGGCACCAACAACGACATTTTCTTTGTCTTTCTTGTAAATGATCTCGTAATCATAACCTAACATTTTGGTCAACCACTTATGTTGCTATGGGGATGAAATTTGTTGTTCCAAGAAATATTTGAGGCTGCAATGATCCATTTTAATTTGGAAGTGTTGCCCAAGCAAGGACGTCAGAGATCCACCGCATGTAGAATAACCAACATTTCCTTTTCATAGGTGCATTTTTCCAAGTGTCACTCAGATAGTTGTTTGCTAGTGAAAGCCAAAGGTCTATCATTTTGCATGAGAACTACCCCAATGCCTTTCCCAAAAGCATCACATTCCATAACAAAATTCTTGGTGAAGTCAAGCAATGCCAGAAAAATAGTCATGGACATAGCCTCTTTCAAGGCTTGGAAGGATTGATTAGTTGTGGGAATCCAGCTGAAAGCATTCTTTTTAAGGAGATCAATGAGGGGAACTACAATTTTGCCATAATTCTAAACAAGCTTGCAATAATAGCCCGTTAAACCCAGGAATCTATGCAGAATTTTAAGAGTTTTAGGGCAAGGCCAATCCTTCATAGCTTTAATTTTTTTAGGATCCACACAACACCATCCTTGCCAACAATATGCCCCATGTACTTTATTTCAGAAGCTCCAAAAGCACATTTATACTGTTGGAGAAAGAGTTTGTGCTGAGACAATAAGTGTAAGATTTGATCCATGTGGGCTAGATGGGCTTGCCAAGTTTTACTATAGATGAGGATATCATCAAATAAAACTAAGACAAAATGATGGAGGAAAGTCGTGATTCATGAGACTTTGAAAAGTGGAAGGTGCATTCCATAGGTTGAAGGGCATGACAAAGAACTCATTATGGCCCTCATGATTTTGAAAGGTAGTCCTGGGAATTTTGACCTCTTTCATACATATTTAGTGGTAGCAAGAACGTAGATCAAATTTAGTAAAGTATTGGGCACCACTCAATTCATCCAAAAGGTCATCAATCACAGAAATGGAGAATTGATCTTTGATGGTGATTTTGTTGAGGGTGTGAAAACCAGGACACATGCGTAAGGTGCATTCTTTCTTGAGTATTGTAACTACAAGAGAAGAATAAGGGTTGATACTAAGACAAATAACACCCTCTGCTATCAATTCTTGAACAATTTTCTCAATTTCATTTTTATGCGCAAAGGGATGACGATAAGGGAAAACAGTGGGAGGAAGACTATAAGGAATAAGAGGAATGGAATGATCATCTACACTAGGGGAAGGGGGATTTTCGTGTGAATTGTTAAAAACATATTGGTGTTTGGTAGTAGAGATTGAAGGTCGGGATGAATAGTAGGTGAGCGGGTCTTAAATGCTTGAATGGAATGGAGTTGGGAAATAATGACAAAATGACCTTTTTGAGTAGTTTTTCCATTCGATGGGAACTTATGATCTTAAGGGAGCCCGTCGTGATGCCTTGGGACTAATATTGTTGTCCATATTGTTGGAATTTCATGGTTAATTATTTAAAATCCATGGTGATGGGGCCTAGTGTGTGTATCCATTCAACATCGAGCATAATGTTGAAACCACCCATGTCAATAACAAACATATGAGATTTCAGGTGGTACTAACCAATTTTCAAGCGCACATTTTCACAATGCCCCCCACATTTCATGGTACCACCATTTGCAATCATGATTTGAAAATTGTTGACTACATGGATACATCACATCGTCGCTTGAGCAATGTGGTGATGAATAGAATTATGGGTGTTTCCACTGTTGACTAGGATAATGAATTTCCTATGCTTAATGTAGCCAATTAACTTAAGGATTTGGGGAGCAGAAAGACCAGTGAGGGCATTCAACGAGTTAAGCAGTTCAAATTCTGGTGGACCAGAGGGAGGGGTATGATCATCTACTTGGGGTAGATCTTCAGAATGGGGAACATCAAGAATAACTTTTGTTCCTTACACTTGTGCCTCGAAAAATATTTTTCATCACAATTGTAGCAAAGACCCTTAAGTTGGCGTTCAACCATTTATGCCCTGGTTAATTTGTGGATCTTGAGAGGAGTGGAAGGAGGGGATGGATTTGTGGGTCGATGGCGAGGAATAAAGGATGCTTTTCTATTTTGGGAAGAGGCTATCTATTTTTCTCCCTCAACACATTGAGTAGCTTCAAGCCAAGTATGGGGATGAGCCCTTAGGACATGGGCTCATATGTCAACCTCCAGGCCACTAGCAAAGAATTCTCAAAAGAGGGTGTAAGAACTATCGTTCGTTCAGAAAGCTAGTTGCTCAAAAGCAATGATATATTCTTCCACTATACCATACTATTTAAACTTGGTCAAATGATTGAAATAATGTGTGCCAGTGTCAAAGCAATCATAAATATCTGCAACAAACTGGGTCTAAGAAATATACCCTCCATGTGAATTTTTACGCCATTGCCACCATTTCCATTGTTCAAGATCCAAATAAAGGAAATCAATACGAAGTTTGGCCAAACCTTCAGTAATGCCATGCAAGGCTAAATAATGTTCCATTTGAGTGCCCCAACCTATGGGATCTGAGCCATCAAATTTATTCACGTCAACTTTGGGAAGATGAAATTCATGATGAGGAGGGTTGGAATGAAAGGGCATGAAATGGGAGGAATCAATGCCTTTTGGGTGAGAAGGTTGTTCAAAGGAGGTAGTGCCCCTGAATTGACTCATCCATTTGTGCATCTCGTCAGAAAAGGATTGAAGGTTGCTTTTCACGTGTTCAGGGAGGGTGTCAATTCTGGAATTGATGGTGGAATTGAGGGTATTAATATTGGCATTGATATGTTTAATTTTAGTTTGGTTATGGATGATGTCAGTGGACAAGGCATTGATGTGCTTGTCAACTTCTTGGTTGTGGGTTTGGTCCATGGTGGAGGGAAGATGCAAGAATTGGGCTAGTGGGTGTTGCTGTGAGGAATGGAAAGTCCTCACTCAATCATTTTTCAATCTCACTAGGACAAGGTGAGATAGGAGGGAATATTACCATGGGTTTATAGATTAGGAAAAAACATCAATCATCCCTCGAGAAATATGCTCTTGGAGATGAGATGATGTTATTATCAAGTTGTGTGTTGTTGTTAAAAAAAAGTGTAAAAATGTTTTGTATAAATGATTACAGAATAAAAATGAATGAAATCAAGTAATATATACGATCTGAAAATCATAAATACACAAGTCTAAATTGAGAAAAACCACACATGACTTTTATTAATAATAACTTTTTTGATTTACAACCAGAATGCCTCTTTTCAAACCCCTGCGAGGGTGAGGACCAAGATCAAAATATTGGCCCTCGACCAAGTTTTGTGGAAACGTTGGTCGTGTTTGACCATTTTTGGGACTTCGAAAGGCTGGTCGAAGACGGAGCGCCCAGGCGAAGCGGAGATCGCGAGATTTCGCCCTTTTTGCGGGATTTTTGGGTTCTAAGGTTTATGTAACGGGTATGGGGTGTCAACCCATGGGTTTACCCATGCTTAGGTCTCTTTTGTAATGTATAAATAAGTAGCTAGGCGATGTAAGAAAGGGTTGATGGCTTAGTGATAATATTAGCTATGTGCAAGAAGATGTGTTAAGGCTTGCAGAGCTAAGTGGAAGTGTTTTGTAAGTGCTTGGTGCAGACGGACTATGTAAGGCTTTGTGCTTTGATACAACTTAGGGAAGGAGGATCTGATGAGGTGTGTGCAAATCTCCTGTCTTATGCGAAGTTGGCGTTCTGTCTTGGTGCATGTAATAAGATTGGAAGAGACTAATAAGAAGAGAAGAAGATTGGTGGATGTAGCCCCACATTGGGGTGAACCACGTATATCCTGTGTCGATGTGCTTTGTACTATGATGTTAATGTTGTTTATGGATTTAATTGCTTAGTGTAATAATATTGTTGTAATAGGTAGATCCATTGATGCTTAGTGCTTTATACATGAATGAATGCCTAGATCTGCTCTGATGTTATGTGCTGAATGGTTAGAGGTGCTTGATCTTGGTTGTTACTGAGTTGATCTGTAATAAGGGTTTAACCTGTGATGTGAATAAGGGTTAAAGACTAATGAATGTTAATTTCTAAGTGCTCCGTTAAGTATTGTGATCACAGATCTGTGTCCCAGCTAGGTTGTAGGCACTTGAGTCCTACAACCCCCCCTGCCTCTACCTTGGGTGAGACTTCATCTGCTTCGCAGGTGTTGCCGAAAGGGCTGGTAGTTAGGGTTTTGTTGGTGCGTTGTTGAAGTGTTGAACCCTGGGTCTGCCCATGTGCCAACAAACGGTTATGTTGTCGGGACCTGAAACTGTGATTGCTGGGAACTGAAGAAAAGAGAAAGCTTTGTGAATAGATTTGTTGTTGTAGTGTGCAGTAATCTACTTGACTTGAGAAGCTTTGTGCTAAGTGAAGGAAGTCCGATCTGAAGAAAAGAGGTAATATATTAAATCGTTTTTCTATGAGAAAGGTAAGATAAGTGGAAATTTTTGCTTCGAAAGTATGAACTTAGGTATGTTTGATAGATTTGGTCCTAGTCTAAAAAATAGGGCACGGCTAGAAGAAAGAGTTGATCAGAATAAATTTGATAGATTTAGTGAAAGATATGTTATTCTTATGCATAGAAAGAATTTTTGGACTAACAAATGGATGCAGGACCCTAGAAGAAATTTTTTCAGGTTGCAAGTCCATCACTGTGATCCCAGTGCACGGTACAAGAAAGGTTGGGGATCATTTAAGAGAAAGAGAGGATTGACACTTTGTTATAGTTGCAAAAGACTAGGACATCTTGTTAAGGAATTCCCTGGTAGATGTCATATTTGTCTTTGTTGTAAAGTTATTGGTCATGAGGTTTTGGATTGCCCTAGAATGATTGCTAAAGTTGAAAAGATGAACCTGAGACAAGAAAATCATGAAGAAGGTCAAGAAACCAAGGATATGCTAGAGAACCAAAAAGAATCATAGACTATGTTATTACAGCTGAAAGAAACATTGAATCATCACAAAGACATCAGTTTACCAGAGATCTTAAAAGAGAAGGAGTGCATAGAAACCATAATAGGAGACTTCGACATAGACTGTGTTCTAGATGAAGAAACACAAGTGAATATCATGCCAGAAAGCACTTGGGAAATTTTGGGAAAGCCGACTATGATTCCTTCATTGGGAGGGATAGGATTGTTTAAAGGAAAGATGATAACCCTATGTGGAAGACTTACTCATGTACCTATGATAGCCCATGGAGCATTGACTAAAGAAGAATTTGAGGTCATTAAGTTTGTTGAGAATAACACTCCTTTTGCACTTATGCTAGTAAAGCCTTGGATTGAGAAAGATCAAATCCGAAGGAAAGAAGAAGAAGAAGCCACAAAACAGAAAAAGCAAGAATTAAGGGACTTCATAACCAGAAAAATAGCGAGACTAATACAAGAATAGGAGGACAAGTTGAAGCAGTAGAAGGCTGTTGAGGTTGAAAGAACGCAAGAAGGCTTACAGAACCTATCCATGGAGGAGAGAAGAGCACCTACCCCAGAAGAAGAAAGAGAAGAGGTACTACACTCGAACCCTTTGAAAGACCCTCAACAATGCGAAGTCCCTTTTCTAGGAGAAAATAAGAATAAGAATGGAAAGAGGAACCCAGAGACTCAGATCATAGGAAAGAAGGCCAGAAATCTCAGTAAGAAGAAAGTGGAGTTAGAAAAATTGCAGGAAGTTCCAGAGAGGACTTCACAGAAAGAAGGCTTATAGAAACCAAACCTCGTCGGAATAGCAGAACAATGTAGACTAACACTTTTCCATGGCGAAGCAATATGACCGTTGGAGGCATCCCGACTGTTAGAACTCTAGAACGGCTAGAAACACAGTTATTGCTGGAAAGATCACCATTGGACCGTTGGGACCATGCCATAACGAATGGAATCATATTGATTGAGGCTTTTTTGATCTGTTGGAGGAACCCGTTACAACATTGTTTATTTAATCCGTCGAATGCCACAATGGGGACACTTTGGCAAATTGTGATTATCCGAGCTAACAAGAGAACTAATTGCTATCGCGTTGTGCTTTTGAGACCTCGCCACCTATTTTTCTTACCTTGAGTGTTCAGTCATCTACCAAATTTATTTGTTTATGAGCGTGCATGTCGGGAAACCTTAGCGTAGTAGAGAAATCGGTAGAAGAAATCTTGATCGACCTTATGGTTGAGAAGGTCATGTCTACAAGAGTACAGGCCTCGTCGACGGCTGGATTGCAAGCCTCCCCCTCGACTGCACGTCGATCTAGCTGAACAATGACCGAGAAAAGAAGCAAGCACCGTGACTACCTGGCGAACGCGAAGCTGATCCCGTTGGTCTTGCCCGACTACATCCTGCCTTTGGCTGGCGTGGTTAGTCATGACAACGTCCCATGTGACTTCGAGTACACGCTCATCACTGCGTACCTCTCGAAGGGGATACACGCATTCAGACCGCAGCTAGGACTGATCCCTGATCTTAAGATCAACGATTTCAACCTTGGAGAGAGGAAGAATTGTGCACTGATTGCACCGCATCGATACCTAACCAAGACAACTCAGAAGAAGCTGAAGATAGTCCCCCGACCATGGATTAAGGAGATTGCGAGGTCCACTATTTTAAGCATCATGAAGATCCCCCACTTTGGCAGACATCAGGAGGTTAACGTGTGCGTTAAAATCCTCCTTTTGTGCTACCATGGAGGTTATCTCTGGTTAGACAGGCACATGACTGTGAATTCGACGTTGATCCACATGATCACAGGACTGAGCATGCAGGGACTGGACCCTCAACAATTCTATCCAGGGAAGGTTGCAGATTTCTCTCTGGTGCAATGTATAAAGGAAACCTACAACAATGTGGAGAAGGGGAAGCGAGGCTACAAGGTGGCCTCTATCCAAGATGGCACAGTGCGCCTAGCTTGTCAACTGATTGCTGGGAAGATCCTCAGGAAGAAAATGCCAGTGCAAGTTACAGGATTCGTCGTCGACCTCACAAGGAAGTGCGTCGAGGGCATGCAAATGAATTGGGCGAGCTACCTCATCAATTAGTTGGAGAAGGACTGTCGCGAAGCGCATGATCAAGGCTATGAATTTCACTTCAGCTGGTTACTAATTCTCATAGCATTTGTCTCTTGGGAGATGTCGGAGGGAGCGACATTCCTAGAAGTCGAGCCATCAGAACCATTGGTCGCGAGGTTCACCACCTTGTGGTATACAAGTGACATGGTGAAGCAGTGGCAATCAAACGTGGTGTTTCACACTTACTACCTACAACTCACACACGCCATTGAGTCATTCCCTCGAATGAACCTGAACACCTTGCATACTTATAGGCCAATAGTGAAGTTCCGCGCAGACCACCACATTATTTACATCACTGCATGCACAGACGAAAGCAAGGAGGTGCTGCAGTCTTACTACAAATTGACTGATGAAGACATGGAGGAGATAATCAAGGAATGGCCAACTGAATTCCTTGTATCAGTCGAGCAGACAGAGCTCTCCGACCCCGACATCATCGGAAGCCCTTTGGTCACCCGGACAGAGTCGGATGGACCAAGCAGTGCTAAGAAGAAGAAGAAAAAGGAAGAAGTGCAGGAGATAAACAATGCATTGGAGGAAACTGCATCTGACTCACCTGCAGGAGGAGGAGGCGATGAAGTAAACCAAGAAGAGGAAGGGGAAGAAGACAAGCAAGAAAAGGGTGAAGTAACACCGCCAAAGGAACCCCTTACAGAGGCTGAGACATCAAAGAAAAGGAAGGTTTCTCCAAAGAAACCCTCAGCATGGAAGAAGTCACGAGCCAATAAGCCTCAGTCGCAGAATGTGCTCACAATGGATGATATTGACCTCATCATCGCAACTGTAGCAGATGTGTTGGAGGATATCTTGTAGCGAAACGAAGCAAAGAAAGAGACAATGTATGACCGAATCGAGGTGGAGCTGAAGGGGGTAGATCAAGCTCTTTATTCAAGCCACCTAGTGTCTACTGTGCTGTCATCATCAAAAGCTGTGGAATTGGGGGATGATCCCACCCAACTGCGAAGGATAGCAGATGCTATAAAGGCTCTCCTTCGTCGAGTACAGGCAGAAAAAGAACAGGCCACAGAGGCCTTGAAGCAAGAAAAGGAGGAAGCCCTAGAGCAACTTCGGGTTGCACAGTAAGAAAAAGATGATATGAGAGCGAAGTTTGAGGAGGAAAAAGAGAAGATTCAGAGAGAAAAAGACGAGCTACTCGCAGAGCAAACTGTGGTCAAGGAGATAGTGGCTAGAGAACTTCACTCTATGTCGAGCTTGGCCCAGATGGAAGAAGATGCAACTGAAATCCAAGTGGGGAAGCTTGTTGAATTCATTCAGTAGCTTCAAGAAAGAGTAGCTAAGTTAGAACTGCAAGCAATGCCGAGCACTCTATAGGAAGTGTGGGATCAGCGGGAAGAAACTGTCAGGAGCGCAGTTGAAAGAATCAAGGCGTTGGCTTCATAATGCAAGCAACTGAGTAAGAAAAGTGCGCAAACTTATGAGCGCCTTGCACAAGACCTGGAACTGAGGACATTGGAGGCAAAACTCCAGGAGGCGAAGTAGAAGGCATCTACAGTGCAAGTGTAGTTGAAGTTGCTTACAACAGTGGAGAAGATGAAGAGGGCACAAGAGCAATGTGCAGTTCAGTAGCAGGTTGCTGCCATCCAGAGAAAAGTGATGGAGGTGACACATCGACTCCAGCCGGTGCAGGATGAAGCCTGCAACCTCTTTGAAGAGATCGAGGGATAAGGATCACAGCTGGAACAGGTGGTTGCAATAGTGTATTAACGCCTTGAAGGGCCTGTCACCGAGCAAGTCATTCAAGAGTTCGTTGAGTAGGAGGCTCTGGAAAAGAAACAACTTGAGGCAACTCGAGGCCTTTGATGCAGTGTTGACCAGATCAGAGTGACTCGGGACGAGTTAGAGGTGAGTGTTGGGGGCCTGTTGTCCCTCAACCAAGTTTTGTGGAAACGTTGGTCATGTTTGATCATTTTTGGGACTTTGACAGGTTGGTCGAAGATGGAGCACCTAGGCGAAGCGAAGATTGCGGGATCTTGCCCTTTTTGCAAGATTTTTGGGTTTTAGGGTTTATGTAATGGGTATGGGATGTTGACCCATGGGTTTACCCATGCTTAGGCCTCTTTTGTAATGTATAAATAAGCAGCTAGGCGATGTAAGAAAGGGTCGATGGCTTAGTGATAATATTAGCTATTTGCAAGAAGATGTGTTAAGGCTTGCAGAGCTAAGTGTAAGCGTTTTGTAAGTGCTTGGTGCAGATGGACTGTGTAAGGCTTTGTGCTTTGATACAACTCAGGGAAGGAGGATTTGGCGAGGTGCACGCATATCTCCTGTCCTATGCGGATTTAGCATTCTGGCTTGGTGCATGTAAGAAGATTGGAAGAGACTAATAAGAAGAGAAGAAAATTGGTGGGCGTAGCCCCACACTAGGGTGAATCACGTATATCCTGTTTCAATGTGCTTTGTACTAAGATGTTAATGTTTTTTATGTATTTAATTACTTAGTGTAATAATCTTGGAATAATAGATAGATCCATTGATGCTTAGTGATTTGTACATGAATGAATGACTAGATCTTCTCTGATGTTATGTTGAATGGTTAGAGGTGCTTGATCTTGGTTGTTACTGCGCCGATCTGTAATAAGGGTTTAACCTGCAATGTGAATAAGGGTTAAAGACTAATGAATGTTAATTTCCAAGTGCTCTATTAAGTATTTTGATCATAGATCTGTGTCCCATCTAGGTTGTAGACACTTGAGTCCTGCAACCCCCCCTGCCTCTACCTCGGGTGAAACTTCATCAGCTTCACAGGTGTTGCCGAAAGGGCCGGTAGTTAGGGTTTTGTTGGTGTGTTGTTGAAGCGTTGAGCCCTGGGTCTGCCTCTGTGCCAACAAATGGTTCCGTTGTCGAGACTTGAAACTGTGATTGCTAGGAATTGAAGAAAAGAGAAATATTTGTGCGTAGATCTGCTGTTGTAGTGCGCAGTAATCTACTTGAATTGAGAAGCTCTGTGCTAAGAGAAGGAAGTCCGATATGAAGAAAAGAGGTAATATCTTAAAACTTTTTACTGTCATAAAGGTAAGATAAGTGGAAATTTTTGCTTCGAAAGTATGAACTTAGGTATATTTGATAGATTTGGTCCTAGTTTGAAAACTAGGGCATGACTAGAAGAAAGAGTTGATCTGAATAAATATGATAGAGTTAGTGAAAGATATGTTATTCCTATGCATAGAAAGAATTTTTGAACTGACAAATGGATGCAGGACTCTAGAAAGAATTTGTGTAGGTTGCAGGTCCATCACTGTGATCTGAGTGAGCAATACAAGAAAGGTTGAGGATCGTTTAAGAGAAAGAGAGGATTGACACTTTGTTATAGTTGCAGAAGACCGAGACATCTTGCTAAAGAATGCCTTGGTAGAGGTCCTATTTGTCTTTGTTGTAAAGTTGTTGGTCATGAGGTTTTAGATTGCCCTAGAATGTTTGCTAAAGTTGAAAAGATGAACCTAAGACAAGAAAACCATGAAGACGGTCAAGAAACCAAGGATATGATAAAGAACCAGAAAGAATAAGAGACTATGCTATTACACGTGAAAGAAACACTGAATGATAACAGAGACATCAATTTACCAGAGATCTTAAAAGACAAGGAGTGCATAGAAACAAGAATATGAGACTTCGACATAGACTGTGTTCTGGATGAAGAAACACAGGTGAATATCATGCCAGAAAGCACTTGGGAAATTTTGGGAAAGTCGGTTATGATTCCTTCATTGGGAGGGATATGCTTGTTTAAAGGAAAGATGATAACCCTATTTGGAAGACTTACTCATGTACCTATGATAGCCCATGGAGCATCAACTGAAGAAGAATTTGAGGTCGTTAAGTTTGTTGAGAATATCACTCCTTTTGCACTTATGTTAGGAAAGCCCTGGATTGAGAAAGATCAGATCCGAAGGAAATAAGAAGAGGAAGCCACAGAACAGAAAAAGTAAGAATTAAGGGACTTCATAACCTGAAAAATAGCGAGACTAATACAAGAACAGGAGGACAAGTCGAAGTAGCAGAAGGTTGTCAAGATTGAAAGAACGCAAGAAGGCTTACAGAACCTATCCATGTAGGAGAGAAGAGCACCTACCCCAGAAGAAGTAAGAGAAGAGGTACTACACTCGAACCCTTTGAAAGACCCTCAACAGCACGAAGTCCCTTTACTAGGAGAAAATAATATTAAGAATGGAAATAGGAATCCAAAGACTCAGATCACAAGAAAGAAGGTTAGAAAGCTCAGTAAGAAGAAAATGAAGTTAGAAAAATTTCAAGAAGTTCCAGAGAGGATTTCGCAGAAAGAAGGCTTACAGAACCTGAACCTCGTCGGAATAGCAGAACAACGCAGACTGGCACTTCACCATGGTGAAGCAATATGAACGTTGGAGGCATCCTGACCGTTATAACAATGCTCCAGAACGGTTAGAAACATAGTTATTGCTGGAAAGATCATCATTGGACCATTGGGATCGTGCCATAACGGATGGAATCATATTGATTGAGGATTTTTTGAGCCATTGGAGGAACTCGTCATGACATTGTTTATTTAATCCGTTGAATGCCTCACTGGGGACACTTTTGCAAATTGTGATTATCCGAGCTCACAAGAGAACTAATTGTTATCGCGCTATCCTTTTGAGACCTCGCCACCCATTTTTCTTACCTTGATTGTTCAGTCGCCTACCCGAGTTATTTGTTTACGAGCATACAATACAAGCGACCTTAGAACAATAGAGAAATCGATAGAAGAAGTCTTGATTGACCTTATTTCTGCAGGAGTACAAGCCTCGTCGACGACCAGATTGCAAGCCTCCCCCTCGACTGCACGCCGATCTAGCCGAAAAACGACCGAGAAAAGAAGCAAGCAACGCGACGACCTGACGAACGCGAAGCTGATCCCGTCGATCTTTCCCGACTACATCTCGCTTCTTGCTGGCGTGGTTAGTCGTGACAACGTCCCTCATGACTTCGAGTACACGCTCATCACTGCATACCTCCCGAAGGGGATGCATTGATCCCTGATCTTAAGATCAGTGATTTCAACCTTGGAGATAGGAAGAATTATGCGTTGCTTGCACCACATCGATACCTAACCAAGACAACTGGGAAGAAGCCTAAGATGGACCCCTGACCATGGCTTAAGGAGATCTTGAGGTCCACTATTTTAAACGTCATGAAGATCCCCCAGTTCGGCAGACATCAAGAGGTTAAGATGTGTGTTAAAATCTTTCTATCATGCTACCATGGAGGTTATCTTTGGTTAGACAGTTGCGTAATTGTGGATCCGACGCTGATCCACATGATCACTAGACTGAGCGTACAGGGACCAGACCCTCGACAATTCTATCCAGGGAAGGCTACATATCGCTCCCTAGCACATCGTATAAAGGAAATCTACGATGATGTGGAGAATGGGAAGCGAGGTTACAAGGTGGCCTCCATCCAAGATGGCGTAGTGCGCCTATCTTGTCAACTGATTGTTGGCAAGATCGTCAGGAAGAATAGACCAACGCAAGTTACAGGGTTCTTCGTCAACCTCATAGGGAAGTGTGTCGAGGGCATGCAAATGAACTAGGCGATCTACCTCGTCAATGAGTTGGAGAAGGAATGTCGTGAAGCACAAGACCAAGGCTATGAATTCCACTTCAGCTGGTTACAAATTTTCATAGCATTTGTCGCTTGGGAGATGCCGGAGGGAGAGACATTCCCGGAAGTCGAGCCATTAGAACCATTGGTCGCAAGGTTCACCACCTTGTGGTATACAAGTGACATTACGAAGCAATGGAAATCACAATGAAACACAGTGTTTCACACTTACTACCTACAGCTCACACGTGCCATTTAGTCATTCCCCTGAATGATCCCGAACACATTGCATACTTACAGGCCACTAGTGAAGTTCCGCATAGACTACCACTTTATTTACATCACTGCGCCCAGAGAGGAAAGCAAGGATGACCTGCAGTCTTACTACAAATTGACTGATGAAGACATGGAGATAACCAAGGAATGACCGACTAAATTCCTTGTACCAGTTGAGTAGACAGAGCTCGCTGACCCTGACATCATCGGAAGCCCTTTGGTCACCCGGATGAAATGGGATGGACCGAGCAGCGCTAAGAAGAAGAAGAAAAGGGAAGAAGTGCAGAAGATAAACAACGCATCGAAGGAAACTGCATCTGACTCACCTGAAGGAGGAGGAAGCGATGAAGTAAACCAAGAGGAGGAAGAGGAAGAAGACAAACATGAAAAGGGAGAAGTAACATCGCCGAAGGAACCCCTTACAGAGGTCGAGACATCAAAGAAAAGGAAGGTTTCTCCGAGGAAACCCTCAGCACATAAGAAGTCAGGAGCCAATAAGCCTCAGTCGCAGAATGTGCTCATAGTGGATGATATTGACCTCATCATCGAAGCTGTAGTAGATGCTTTAGAGGATATCTTGCAGCGAAATGAAGCAAAGCATTAGAAAATGTATGACAGAATCAAGGTGGAGCTGAAGGGGCTACAACAAGCTCTTTATTCAAGCCGCGCAGTGTCTACTGCGCTGTCATCATCAAAAGTTGTAGAATTGGGGGATGAGCCCACCCAACTGCGAAGGATAGTAGATGCTACAGAGGATCATCTTCGTCGAGTACAGGAAGAAAAAGAACAGGCCATGGAGGCCTTGAAGCAAGCAAAGGAGGAAGCCCTAGAGCAAATTCAGGTTGCGCAACAAGAAAAAGATGACATGAGAGCGAAGTTTGAGGAGGACAGAGAGCAGATTCAAAGAGAAAAAGACCAGCTGCTCGCGGAGCAGACTGCGGTCAAGGAGACAGTGGCTAGAGCACTTCACTCTGTGTTGAGCTTGGCCCAGATGGAAAAAGAGGTAGCTAAGATCCAAGTGGGGAAGCTCGTTGAAGCCATTCAGTAGCTTCAAACAAGAGTAGCCGAGTTAGAACTGCAAGTAGTGCTGAGCACTCCGCAGGAAGTGTGGGATCAGAGGGAAGAAACTGTTAGGAGCACAGTCGAAAGAATCAATGCGTTGTCTTCAAAATGCAAGCAAGTAAGTAACCGAAGTGAGCAGACCTATGAGCGCCTTGCAGAAGACCCGGAACTAAGAACATTGGAGGCACAACTCTAGCAGGCGAAGCAGGAAGCGTCTACAGTGCAAGCACAGTTAAAGCTTCTTACAACAGTGGAGAATATGAAGAGGGAACGAGAGTAGCATGCAGTTCAACAACAGGTCACTGCCATCTAGAGCAGAGTGATGGAGGTGACACAACGACTCCAACCGGTGCAGGATGAAGCCTGCACCCTATTTGAAGAGATCGAGGGACAAGGATCACAGCTGGAACAGGTGGTCGCATTAGTGGAACAACACTTGGAAGGGCTTGCCACCGAGCAATTCATTTAAGAGTTCATCGAGCAGGAGGCTTTGGCGAAGCAACAAGTCAAGGAAGCTTGAGCTAAGCTCGAGGCCTTCGAAGCAGTGTTGCCCAGATTAGAGTGACTCGGGATGAGTCACAGGTGAGTGTTGGGTCCTTTGGCCCTCGACTAAGTTTTCTAGAAACGTTGGTCGTGTTTGAGCATTTTTGGGACTTCGATAGGCCGGTTGAAGATGGAGTGCCCAGGCGAACTGGAGATCATGAGATCTCACCCTTTTTGCAGGCTTTTTGGGTTGTAGGGTTTATGTAATAGGTATAGGATGTCAGCCTGTGGGTTTACCCATGCTTAGGCCTCTTTTGCAATGTATAAATAAGTAGCTAGGCGATGTAAGAAAAGACCGATGGCTTAGTGCTAATATTATCTATGTGCAAGAAGATGTGTTAAGGCTTGCAGAGCTAAGTGGAAGCATTTTGTAAGTGCTTGGTGCAGATGGATTGTGTAAGGCTTTGTGCTTTGATACAACTCGGAGAAGGAGGATCTGGCGAGGTGCGCGTAGATATCCTATCCTATGCGGAGTTGGCATTCTAGCTTGGTGCATGTAAGAAGATTGGAAGAGACTAATAAGAAGAGAAGAAGATTGGTGGACGTAGCCTTACACTGGGGTGAACCACATATATCCTGTGTCGATGTGATTTGTACTATGATGTTAATGTTGTTTATGTATTTAATTGCTTAGTGTAATAATCTAGGTGTAATAGGTAGATCCATTGATGCTTAGTGCTTTATACATGAATGAATGACTAGATCTGCTCTGATGCTATGTGTTGAATGGTTAGAGGTGCTTGATCTTGGTTGTTACTACGCCGATCTATAATAAGGGTTTAACCTGCGATGTGAATAAGGGTTAAAGACTAATGAATGTTAATTGTTAAGTGCTCTGTTAAGTATTGTGATCACAGATCTGTGTCCCAACTAGGTAGTAGACACTTGAGTCCTGCAACCCCCCTACCTCTACCTCGGGTGAGACTTCATCTGCTTCGCAGGTGTTGCCGAAAGGGCCGATAGTTAGGGTTTTGTTGGTGCGCTGTTGAAGCGTTGAACCCTGGGTTTGCCCCTGTGCCAACACAAAATTAGAAGTCCAAGATGGAATTTAACATCATACAAAGACAACAAGTGCTTGAAAGAAAATGACCAAGATTGAATACACTGGATCAACCAAGTCACAAGTCCACCAAGTCTTGACTTTGGAAAGTAATCTTAATCAAAATTGAAAATTAATTGAAATATTCTAAGAAAACTACATTGACTGCCCAGGGAAATGAATGATCTTTTGAAGCATGTCAAATATATTTGCTTCTTGGTCCTTTCTTCTTTTCCACCATTAGAAAGATGCTGATGTCAACAAGAGGATTTATCCCTTTAAGGAACTCAGAAATGAAAAGATGAAATTCATAAATCTCAATATGAAACAAGAGCAAAGCTTATAAGAAGTGTCTCTCTCTAATTCCTCATGTCTTCTTTGTCCTTCTTATCTTCCTTTTATTCTCTAAAAGGTAGTTCCTCAAGTAGTTGAACTACTTTTAGTTACTAAAGTTAACTAACTTTAGTTAATAAATAGGACAACAAATTTTATGA
>ML846256.1:0-11782 GCA_009831015.1 Picea engelmannii
CGACGCCCGCAAACGCCTCCCGGCTAGAAGGAGCAATGGCCGAAGCTCAATCCGCCGGTTTGGATATTAGCGCTATAGTCCTCCCCACGCCCGCCGTTGAAGGCCTACCGGAGGGACGCGAGAGCATGGATGTTCTTCCCCCGGAGTCGGTCGGCGTAATTGTCAACTTCGCCCAGAAGCTTGCAGAGCCTTTTGAGCGCTGGCTCCACCAACAGCTCCAACAAGAACAAGAAACAGGTCGTTCTCCGCCAGTTTGTATTATCAGCGACATCGTGATGCTCTGGACTCTGCAGATCTGCGAAAAGTACGGTATTCCCCGAGTTTTGTTCAATACATGCGGGGCCTTCGCCATGACCCTGGTCTACTCCGTCTTGGCTTCGATATCGCAAAACGCGTTGCAGAAAGAGGGGGACAGCGTTGTTCTCAGCATGAATTTGCCGAGTCCTCTCAGATTAAATAAGAGCGAGATATGCGCCAACTTCTTTGATCCCGACATGTCGAATCACGTGCAGCATTACTTCGTCCGGTGTTTACAATCGCTGAGTCATGGCTGGGGAATGCTTATTAATACATTCGAGGACCTCGAGCCTGCGTACCTAAGCCACATGCGAAGTCTGACAGGGAAGCCCATCTGGTCTATAGGCCCGGTGCTTCCGCCGAGCTTTGCGGGGAAGGGAGGTAGAGGTAAAATGGCGGACATCAGCGAGGACGAGCTGGTTCGGTGGCTGGATTCTCAAAGGCCGCGTTCAGTTGTGTACGTTTCATTCGGAAGCCAGGCCTTCTTATCAGAAAGACAGAACGTTGCGTTGGCGAGGGGTCTGGAAGCCAGTGGGCAGCCGTTCGTTTGGGCCATCAAAATATCCCCAAAACTCGAACCCACGACTCCAGACACAGCAGCAGCAGATGGAATTCAATCCCATCTTCCCGATGGTTTCGAGGACAGAATGAAAAACAAAGGGTTAGGGTTAATCATATGGGGATGGGCGCCTCAACTTCTTATTCTTTCCCACCCGTCAATCGGAGCCTTTATGACCCACTGCGGGTGGAACTCCACGCTGGAGAGCATAACTCTAGGCGTCCCTCTTATCACATGGCCAATGTTTGGAGATCAAAACTTCAATTCTAAGCAAGTCGCAGAGCAATTTGGCATAGGAGTCCAATTTTGCCAACACAGCGACGGCCTTCCAGAGGAGAAAAGAGTGAAGAAAGTTGTGAGGCTTGTCTTGATTGAAGACGAGGGCGAGGAAATGCGGAGACGTGCAAAGAAATTGAAAGAGATGGTTTCCAAAGCTGTGGGACAGGGAGGATCTTCCAAAGTAAATTTGCATGCTTTTGTGCGTGAATTTCGAAACATCACCTGATACTCAATCGATCGCTCCTTCATCGAGCCTTAGATAATACTTGAAAGCTACTCTGTTTAAGACCCGATTCATGGCTGTTAGGATCTTTGGCAAGTTCAAAACCTTGAACATTAAAGTCCGCCCTGTTTGCGGTCTTTGTCCAAGTAATGTTAACCTTCCCACTAGTTCAATGTTCCAATTCCTATTCCTTGCTGAGATATGAATCGTAGAGTTCAAATAATAGCATACAAAGCTGTTGAGGTCTTTGACTAACCCTAAGTGTGACCTTCCCCTTTTAAAATCTTTTCAAATGCTTATCTTGCATTTCTTTTTTTTTTTGTAAATTAGGTAGTACCTTTCTATTTTCTATTTATATATGCAGAACAGGCTACATTTAAATATTTTTAATTTGGCCTCAATCTGCCCGTAGGAAACCAGGTCTGTTAGCTGTCTAAGTGCTTTGAAGGCTTGCCAAAATTGAAATTGTCTTTTTATCCTATATAACGCATTAACTAGCTGTCCTATTGCTGCACCATGTTCAAGCTGCTGATATATAGCGCAAGTGAGAACTACATCTTTTGATATAACTTGGCAGTGGATCATGATTGGGGTTGAATATCTTTGTTGACAATCAGTTGAAGTGTGTGTAACTCCACATCCCAGATTGAATATCTTGAATATCTTGCATTTCATTCTGCACAGCTTTGTCATTAATTTTCGTTTATTTCACTCAGATGATGCCTTGCTAGGGGGATTCAAGAGTCTTGGTTGCTTCAAGGTTTTAGATGCATACTAGATAAATTACTTGCTTTATTCAACTTGATGATAAAGGAGTCTCTCATGTGTTTTTCTTTGGCATAATTTTGAGAGTTATTTGACTTTTGAAGGGTGATTGCATTTTTTTTTTCTCACTTTGAGAACTCGTCATATTTGAAGAAGAAGAATTGTTTATATGGAATGCTTCCATTCAAATTGAACTCTTAATTCAACTCATCCAACGTTTTAAGTACACAACACACTTTAAAATTTTGAGTATCATTTTTTTTTATTTTGCAAGTAATTTTTTGTACTTTCAATTTGAATGATTTTGTGCATATCATATAGTTTAGAAAGCATATTTTTTAACCTGGAGTAAACCAACTTTTCTAAGTCCTAAGCCTTATTAGTCTCTCTCTAGAGGGACTATAGCCATTGATGTTGACTTGATATTAGTTTGTTTACAAATTTTTGCATACTTTCTATTGTTCCAATTACAGAACTAAAAACATTATTTTTTATATAATAGAAAAACCCATATAACATTATTTTTATATAATAAAAACACCCATATATATCATGATATGATTGGATGATAGATTTGAGGTCTTATTTCCATCTTCGCTATTCCCAATGAATTATATGTTGCCATATCCAAAGTTTTTATCATCTACTATACTTTTTGAATTTGTACTATTCATACTGAAATGTTTAGATATACAAAGTTTATAGTGATTGATAATTCGTTGACTTTATATTAGTTTTTTGTTTGACTACAATTTTTTGCATAATTTCTATTGTTTGAACTATAGAACTAAAAACATTATTTCTTTATTTTTTTATTATAAAAAACCCCGTACATGTCATGATCTCGTTCAATAATATATTTAAGGTCTTATTGTCAGCCTTTCTATTCCCAATGAATTATATGTTGCCATATCCAAGGTTTTTATCATTTACAATACTTTTTTTATTTAATTTGTACTATTCATACTAAAATGTTTAGATATCGAAAGTTTATAGTTATTGACAATTCGTTGACTTTATGTTAGTTTTTCATTTGACTACAAATTTTTGCATAATTTCTATTGTTCGAGCTACAAAACTCAAAACATTATTTTTTATTATTTATATAATAATTAAAAAAACATATATGCCATGATCTTGTTGGATAATAGATTTGAGGTCTTATTGCAAGATTCGCTATTGCCAATGATGGATATGTTGGCATATCCAAAGTTTTTATCATCTACAGTTTTTTTGAATTTGTACTATTATTATTATTATTGTTATTATTTTTTATTTTTTTATTAGTATTATTATGTTTGATTTTTCTTTATCGTTGCATACTTCAAGAGTCTTTGTCATTGTTGCATACGTAAATAGGCCTGCCACACTACATTATTTCTTAAATGTTTGCACAGTACGACGCCCTTTGACGGTTCTGACAGTCTTAAGTGTTTACCTAGAGGATCCTCAGGTTCAGAAAATGCTCAAAAAAAAAAGTTCTCAGATTTTGGGGAGACCAACGCCATTACGTCCAGCTCGTTCTCCCGATTCCAGCCATATATTTACTTTCTCAAATGGACTCTGTATGCGAGAGTTACCATACTCTGGTCGTTTTCCCAAACAGGCAAAAAGTCAACAGGTCCAGTCAAATGATGACATCTGCATGACATCAACAGTGCTGACATGGCAGAGACAAGTGGCGACAAGTGGCAGTCCAGCATGAGGTGGTTGGTCAGTGACAAGGATCCAACCAACAACTGACAAGTGGCATTTGTTTGGCAAATGGTTGGGTGCCACGTGGCCCAGTCATGGGTTGCCACGTGGCACCATGGTATTGGTTAATGGTTGGTGGATTTTTTTTATTGGAGTCCATGGGGTTTGATCCCATGACCTCTTGGGTCAGCCCAAGCCTTTGACAAAGGTCCCTTGCCAACGCGCCCTTAGTGGTGCTTGTAACACTACACACAAAATAATATAAATAAAGGTGATAAAGTAACAAGGGGGGCGCCCAATGGATAAGCCTCAGCCCTGGTTTTGAGGAGAATCCCATGAGACTAGGGGGGGGGAGCTTCAAAAGGGGCTTAGCCCAGCTAAGCGCCCTCCTTTTTAGCCTGTGATCCTATGCAGATGCCTAATGACCAAGAGCTAAGGGCGCGCCCAGCCCAAAAGGGGCTACTCTGTGTATTTTTGTTAAAAATGGGTTTTTAAACTTTAGAAAAGCCCAGATTTCATTGTTTTGGGAATATTTTGGCCATTTGAAGGGGGATTTGATCTCAACAAGAGGCTAGATCTTTAGGGGAAGTTGGGCTTCTCTTGTTGGGCCTAAATATTATAAATTCAAGGCTTTTTGAGTTCGAGAGGAGACTTTTGATGCAGGGTTTTGAAGCAACAGTTTGTAAATTTTGGCATTTTCTCATGTTTTGAGAGGCGTTTTTCTCATGTTGTTGAGAGGATTTTGATGGTGCATGCATGAATTTGAGAAAGGAGGTCTTGCACAGAAGACATGAAGCATGTAATGTAACAACAAAGAGCATTGTAAGAGAACTTTTGAGTATTTTAAAGAGCAATAAAGAGGTCCTCCACTTGGAAGCGGGCCTGGAGATGTAGCCAATGATTGGTGAACTTCGTTATCAACCTCTTGTCTCTATTTCTCCTTTTGTTTTGTTGTTCTATTCTCTTCATTTGCAGCATGGATATTATTGGCTGATATCTTTATTCATTAATAAGCGTCAAGTAAAAGTCACATTTGATATTCCGCAAACAAGATAACAAGTTTATGTATTTCACATTCTTAATGATCCGATGCAAAAAGTACATTAAACTAACTTGTAATTTATCAGTAATACCTTCGTTTTTGGATCAAGTTTATGGTATCAAAGAATTTGGTTGTGAAGGTTTGACAGGAATTGCAAGCATTGGATGCCCACGAGAGAAAAAATCAAGAGAGGAGAAGGCCAACTTGAGGCTCTTGACACAGAGATTCAAAGGCGACCGCATAAGCAAGGGATGTTTTCACCACAGAAATTGGGTCCCTTCAAATCTAAAGATGATTTCTTCGAGGCATTTAAATTGATGCAAGCCATGGTAGAGGAGCTTTACCATGAAAGAGGTCAGTGAAGGAATCCAAAAGTTGAAGAAGGTGAATCTTCGGTAAGAGCAGAAGGAGGAGTTGGAGGTGGTGGAGCTTCAGAACCTTCTTCTCCTTCATCCTCATCATCTAATAATGAAGCAAGTGTACATTCCTCCAAGGATAAGCAAAAAACTCATCATTCTTCTTATATGCCGTTATTAAAGTTAGATGTAAAGTTTCAACTACCCACTTATGATGGTGGATTAGATGAAGATAAGCTAGATAATTGGGTGAGACAATTAGAAGTCTATTGCAGGATACAAAAGATTGTTGATGATGAAACTAAGATCCAACTAGCAAGTCTCAAATTGGGAGGCACAACTCTCATATGGTGGGAAAGCAGAACTATAGATGATATTAAGAAAAGTGGTAAAACAATCTCTTCCTAGAATGATTTTGTTATTGCATTAAAACAACAGTTTTACCCTTTAACTTACATGCAACAAGAAATGATGAATTGGCATTGTTTAAGGCAATCAAAAGGTCAAAGTGTACAAGAATATACTCAGATATTTCGTAAGAAAGCTTTAAATTTGGGTATTCCATTATATACACAAGAGACACTCCTGAAATATATTGGTGGTTTACATTCTTATCTTAAGCACACTATTCTTATGCTAAATCCTTCTAACTTTGATGAAGTATGTGTACAAGTCATTCTCATTGAATCAAGTAAAGGGAATATTGGTGATAGTGTTTATACAGATACTTGGCAAAGAAAAGATGCAGGGAAAAAGAAAGAGAAGAAGACAACCACAACAAGAAAGGAGAAAGCCTACTTGCGAACATTGCAAGAAGGTAGGTCATGATGAAGATCATTGTTGGACCTTACATCCTGAAATGAGACCAAATAAGTTTTTCAATCAAGGGAGAAAGAATACCACAACTGCAACAGTTCAAGTGGATTTTGGATCAGATTCCAGTGATGAGACACAGGTTGTAGCTATGGGAATCCGAGGTATAAATTTTGTTACAAGTACTAGCTCTTCTAGATCAGTTGATGTAAATGATGAGTATAAAAGGAATGAACTTTTCCACATAAGGGTTATAACAAATAATGTTAAAGTTGATACTCTTGTAGAAAACGGATCACAAGCCAATCTAATCAGTGAAGATGTTGTGAATAACTTGGGACTTGAAACTAAGTCACATCCTAAACCATATCCATTGTGATGGATATGTGGTGATAACAATTTGCAAGTAACCAAGCAATGTAAAATTAAGTTTGCAATCACTTCTAAGTATCGTGATGAAGTAGAGCTTGATATAGTGCCACTGGACATATGTGGAATTGTATTGGGAAGCCCATACCTTTATGATAGGAAAACCATATTCTACAGGGAGGACAATAAATATTGCTTTGAAAGAAGGATGGGAAATAGTACATTGTTCGTTCTCATCACATGAAAACTGATATGTCTTTTGCAGCTACAGGGCAGTTAAAAAGAATGGTAAATGCAAGCAAAAGTTTAACACTTATGTCTGTAATAAAACATGAAGTTAGTGATGCTAAACATGAGATGGTTTAGTATGTTTCTAACAGTCATAAAGTGTCACCAGAGGTACAACATGAGGTTCAACTACATAATTTGATTACTGTTCCTATTCAAAAGGGGAATCATGTTTTGTCATTTTCATTCACATACTCAGTATTGTTGATTAGTTTTTTGCTGTTCAATTGTGTATGGCTGCAAAGTGCGACAAATAATGTAGATGAATGTGCAATTGATGAAATGATTACTTTGATAAACAATGCTATCTCAATTTTCATGTTTGTGTTGATTAGTTAGGTGATTATTGTCCAAACAGAAAGGATGGACGATACTGGACAAGTGGGGAGGCAGTACCCTCACTTATTTACCAACTAATCACAAAATTTTGGAGGTCCAAAAGCTTCCAGTGGGGAGGATTGATCCAGGAAGATCCCCAGGTCCAGAAAATGCTCAAAAATGAAAGTTCTCATATTTTGACAAGACCAATGCCAGTGCGTCCGGCTCATTCTCCCGATTCTAGCCATATATTTACTTTCTCAAATGGACGTTGTATGCGAGAGTTATCGTACTCTGACCGTTTTTCCAAACATGCAAAAAGTCAACAGGTCCAGTCAAATGATGACATCAACATGACATAAGCAGTGTTGACATGGTAGATACAAGTGGCGATAAGTGGTAGTCTAGCAAAAGGTGACTGGTCAGTGACAGGGATCCAACCAACAGCTGACAAGTGGCATTTATTTGGCAAATGGTTGGGTGCCATGTGGCACCATGGTATTGGTTAATGGTTGGTGGAAAAAGTTTTATTGGAGTCCATGGGGTTTGATCCCATGACCTCTTGGTTCAGCCCAAGATTTTGACAAAGGTCCCTTGCCAACTCTCCCTTGGTGGTGCTTGTAACACTAAACACAAAATAATATAAATAAAGGTGATAAAGTAACAAGGGGGACGCCCAATGGATAAGCCTCAACCCTAGTTTTGAGGAGAATCCCATGAGACTAGAGGGGCGCACTCCAAAAGGGGCTTAGCACAGCTAAGTTCCCTCCTTTTTATCTTGTGATCCTATGTATATGCCTAATGACCAGGATCCAAGGGTGCACCCATCCCAAAAGGGGCTACTCTTTGTATTTTTGTTAAAAATGAGTTTTTTAACTTTAGAAAAGCCCATATTTCACTGTTTTTGGGATATTTTGGCCATTTGAAGGGGGATTTGATCCCAACAAGAGGCCATATATTTAGGGGAAGTTGGGCTTCTCTTGTTGGGCCTAAATACTATAAATTCAAGGCTTTTTGAGCTTGAGAGGAGACTTTTGATGTAGAGTTTTGAAGGAGCAGTTTGTAAATTTTGGCCTATTCTCATGTTTTGAGAGGCGTTTTTCTCATGTTGTCGAGAGGATTTTGATGGTGCATGCATGAATCTGAGTAAGGAGGTCTTGCACAGAAGACATGAAGCATGTAATGTAACAACAAAGAGCATTGCAAGAGAACTTTTGATCATTTTAAAGAGCAATAAAGAGGTCCTCCACTTGGAAGCGGGCCCAGAGACGTAGCCAACGATTGGTGAACTCCGTTATCAACCTCTTGTTTCTATTTATCATTCGGTTTTTTTATTCTATTCTCTTCATTTGCAACATGGATATTATTGGCTGATATCTTTATTCATTAATAAGCATCAAGTAAAAGTCACATTTGATATTCTGCAAACAAGATAACAAGTTTATGAGTTTCGCATTCTTAACGATCCGATGCAAAAAGTACATTAAACTAACTTGCAATTGATCAGTGATACCTTCGTTTTGGATCAACCTAACATGCCTTGCAGCCTTAAATGTTTATTCTACAGATGTCTTACAATACAATTTCGTTCCATTTTTTGATACATTGTTGTTTGCAATGAAATTGGGCAATATTGTTCTTCACCGACATTATTGGTTCACTGGTTGATGCTTGTGCATTGGTTTGTTTGATGTTGTTTGTTGTTGTTTGATTCAACTTTGCAAAGTTGAGGTCTTGCAGTTGTAGTTGGACCTCTTTGTGGTTGTTCATTGGTTTGTTGTTCTTCAACTTTGCAAGCTATTGGACTCGTTGTTGCGGTTTGCAAATTTTGAAGCTTCACTTCTATCATCCCTCATTGATAGGCAAGTTTTTGTGCCATCGTTTCATTGCTATTCCTTTTTTTTGCTTGTCTTTTTGCACCTTGCAAGTAAGAATTTTCAATGGTAGGAGTCCCTGCCTCGAAATTCTGTTGCAAAACATCTTCCTGTGTGGCTGTTGCGACCATAATATTTTCCTTGTTCTTGAATGCCAATGTTCTATAGAGAACCTGCCTTTGTCATAGCCATGGTGACATATAAAAAATAAAACTAGATGTTCTCTTATTTTTGTTCTTGGAAACCATGTTTTTTCCCTTCCAATCACATATGCCAACTTCCATGTCCTGGATATCGTGCCATAGCTGTTTCCAAAGTAGCAACGCAAAGGGGTTTAGAAAACAAATTCGTAGTTGTCACAAGGGTGCAACCATCTGCCAGGGTCTTGTGATAGGGAATGCTTTTATTCTCGGAGTCAAAAACTTCGTCCACTTGTTGCCTTTGTCTTGTCCTTTTTGTCTTGCAGAACATCTTCTTCCTCTGAGAGGTTTGAAGGATGCATGCCATGAATAGGTTCAAAAATGATATACCTTGAATACTCGATCTTTGTGCTCAACAAATTTATAGTGTTATTTATTTGCATTGTCTCTTCTGTTTGGTTCACTGTTCACTGTACGTTTGTTTTCTTGTTATATGCTGTGGCGACTAGGGGGGATTGAAATTGACAAGAAGAAGGTTGAAGTATACATAGTGGCACTATTACATATAGGATAAAAAATCAACGAACTATTACGACGATTGTGCTAAAATCAATTTTTTTGTCGATTTAAAAAAAATAAATGAAATTTTACTTTTTTTTTTTAAATTAGTCTCGATAACGTCGGATTTCTGACGTGTTCTAAGGTTGTCGGAAGTACGACACCCAGTTCCAACACTTTAATATAGCCATTTGTAGGTCAGCATAATGGTCATTGAATTCAAAATGGTCAACCTTAATTTAGGGTTATAGTCATTGGAATTCTGACGATGACGAATCTATAAATTAGTTAATTCGAACCGAATTTCAACTAATTTGTTATAGTTGCGACATATTTTATGTGTTATAGCTCTGCTAATCTTCATTTTTATGTGAAGGTTTTCTTTTTTATCAAGATATCGAACTGATCTTTGATCTACAGAGCTTAGTTTTGTGATCATTGTTCAAGGCATGCAGAAGGATTTTAGACTTTGAAGGTTAGTTAAATATTTTTTTTTTCTTTTGTCTCCTTTAATATTTTATAACCTTATATGTTTATGTAGATTTTATGTCGTCTGTGAACATGCTAATTTTTCCATGCTTATATGTGACTTGATCTCTTTCCCTAGTTCTATTATGTCATTTGATTATGCTACTTTGTTATGGTGAAGCTTTGAAGCTTATGTGGTAAAATATATTGTATGGTTTGGTCTATTACATTTCAAGAATCGAATAGATCTAGCACATCATCACTGAACTTTTTAACATAATCATCTTAATATTTTGGTTGTGGTGAAGAATGTGGAGATATTATGGATAAGGTGACGAGAGATGCTATTGCCCTTATGCTAAATGCGAGAGCACAAAAGTCAGAAGAATTTTAATACAAACAACTGTAAGACATTTCAAAAACAATGGGCACGTTGAAGGTGGACCGAACAAATATCATCCCTTGGTAAACTATATATTCATTATTATATCTTTATATTGATTGTATTTATAAAATTTTATATTGTTTAAATATTTTTTATGCAATACACTAATTTTGCATGACTGTTTGTAATTATAAAGTCAATCTTCCCCCCTAAGCATCCGAACGTGCCAAGTACTAGCAGAAATGATGTTGTACTACAAGGTGCCGAGGAATTTGGAGTGCTGAATATTGAAGATCAAGTTAATGATCCTATGGAAGAAGATGACAATAATAACAATATAGTTGAAGACAATGGGACAAATGAATTGATCCAAGACTTGTTTGCTCGACCGGACGAGGATGATGATGAGGACATTGGTGATCTTGACGTACCTCTACTAGAGAAGGCAAAAAAACCACTTTATGAAGGTTCAAAAGAAAATCTTCTTTCTGCTACATTATTGTTGGTGAACTTAAAGGTTTTGAATGGTTTGTCAAACAGTTGTATGACATAGATCCTAAGGTATGTAATATGGTTCATCATCACGTATACATAAAGGTTGATTTTTTTTGCTTGTTTTTAGTTTTAATTAATGTTTCAAATAAAAATTAAATATTTAGAAATTATAACATTCTTTACACTAATTACTTATTTTTTATGTCAAAGATTCTTAGGTGAATTGATGTTACCATCGTCAAATATTTTACCTCGCACATACTGAGATTTAAATGTCATTATGAAAGAAATTGGAATGGAGTATCAAGCTATAGATGCATGTCCCAATGATCATATTATATACTATGGACAACATGCGTCAAAAAAAGAATGCCCACAATGTCAGACCAATAGATATCGAACCGATCAACTAACAAAAAGGGTGCCTTGTAAGGTTCTTGATCATATTCCCATAATTCCACGTTTGCAACGACTGTTCCGGTACAAAAGCACAGCACAGTTTATGGATTACCATAAACGTAATAGAAGTGGAGATGGTGTTCTTATAATGCCTGCAGATGGTTATGAATTTAAGGAAATTGAGGAAAAATGGCCAGTTTTTAAAGATGAACCTTGTAATGTTAGGCTTCCATTGGCCATTGACGGTGTTAATCCATTTAGGGATCTTAGGTCTATTTACTCAGTGTGTCCAATTTTTGTTATCAACAATAACATTCCTCCTTGGATGTCAATAAAGAGGGAGCACATAATGTTGACAATGATTGTTCCAGGTATGTATTGTTATCATTAATTTTCTGAATGTAAGATTTCATTTGTATTTCTTGTTGCATAATATCTTGTATTTATTTATTTACTTAT
>ML846256.1:35968-53542 GCA_009831015.1 Picea engelmannii
TTATTAGGGCATCATACATCTTCTTAGATGAGTCAAGATGGGAGATGTAGGGTATCAAGTGGTATTTTATAGAATCCACTATGATACTCATGGAATTGATGTCACTGTCTTTGAACTTCTCCATAACTGCAACGTTCTGAGGTTCCTTCTCTTTTCCTTCTTCGAACTATGGTTCCACAATCTTTCCTTTTACAGTATCCAACACACTTTTTTATTGGAAAGGATGAGATAAATCCTTGTATTCCATGCTCTGAAGTTATACGCCCCTTCTAACTTGTTCTCTGACTTCATAGAGTAAGTCATAATTTCTTTGACTTGGTCAACCCTTGATTTTGACCAAAAACTCAAACTTGACGTCTTAGCTTGCTGAGAGTACCAGGTGGTGTGCTAGGCTAGGGCACATTAGTCTATCCAAAAATTAGGTCAATATATTCACTGAAGGTGCCTCAACGAGAGGGTTAGGGTTTTTTTGCTGCAACAAAGACTGGCTGCAACTGCAACTGCAACTGAGCAAATCCTCCCAATCTATCTTCCATTGGTTAGACTGTCTGAAGAAAGTGTGGGCCCATAACCTGTTAGAAATTAATGAATGTGATCGTTTAAACATAGAAAATATAACAATATTGTCACCCAACCATAGGCCGAAGCCACCCCCGAGCACCTTAACCTTGAAAGAGAATCATTCTGGAAGCAAACCCTAGGCTAGATAGCCAAAAAATATAGCGCACCTCTCTCCAAGGATAGTGAACCAATCAAGAATAAAAAAAGATGATCGGAGAGTCCAAACCTAGAGAATACTGAGACTATATCCTGGTGGCAACAACTCCTCCAGGACTTGTGCACAAAAATGGCCAACTACAGTGCACACAAGTGTGTTGCTGCAATTCTGAGAAGTCTGGCCAGAATTAAGAATGGCCTCCTATATTTATACTATTTCTGGCAGACTCCCTGGGCCGACTTCTTAGTCTGGATGCTATTTTACTTAGTATATAACATTTCCTTTAGCTAAATTCTTCTCTTGGAGGCTAATAACCTAATACAAATTATTCTCTTGAGCCAACCTATCTTCTAGGGTTATTAGCCAACTAATTAGGGTTTCTTCTTGCTTCCCGGAATATTCTATTCTTGTCAGTTTTACACGTGGAGGAAAATACCTCTCGCAGCTACCATAATACCAACAACAAGATCAATTATTAATGTGCCTGTCCAACTAGATGTTGTGCAAAAAGCCTTTCCACAATTCATTAGTGATACAATGACAATTGTTGTGGCTCTCAAAAGACGCTTGCAATACAAAAATGCATATTAGATAGGTAAAGTGTGTGTTCATTTTGTCATGAAAGCATTAAAAGAATTGTGTTCTAGGGCCCTATACAAAGCACATAACATTTGGATAAATGAGAACTGGAACAATGTTCTCGGAGAAGAGGATGAAAGCTCTGCACAGACTCTCAAAACTGCTAGTGAATTTGATACAAGTGATGAATCAAATAATGAAACACCTACTGAGACATTGGTACATGGATTCACTGATTCACAATGCATTCGTGACTTGCAAGCCAAGATTGTCGCAATTGCACCTACTGAGGGGTAACGTCCACTTGGAATATTCAAGGATAAATTTTTTGAGGAAATGAACTTCCCAACGTTATTCTACGGAGATCCACATCCCAGTGACATTACAAAATGATTCATTTAACATAAAATAGTTCGATGGGAGATGTTAAATTCAAGCAGTGACTTCTCCTATCACATAACAAATTTTTTTTTCAAAACAACGCGCATAATAATAGAGTAAGTGTTGTCTTGCATGTGGGTGAAAATACGAAAAGGCTAGTTACAAGGAAGAAATTTGTTCGCCAAGGATGTCAAGTACAAAGTAAACCTAGAAAAAAATCCTAAAATCTGATATTGGATACATAGATTTCAAAAACATTCGCATCTCTCCTGACTATTTGCAAGAAAACAAGAAAACCATTTTTGCAATGATCCGACAATTGGGACTGCCAACATTTTTCATCACATTTACAAGTGCAGAGCATTGCTGGGATCCATTGGTCGATGCTATATCTGAATTGCATAGGAACAAGAAACGTAAAAAAAAAATTGATACACTGGAAAATAATGACATTGACTACCTCATAAGAAAAGACCCAGTGACATGTACTCGCTACTGTAGACATAAAATAAATTCTTTGAGACAATTGATATGCCATGATGAAATGTTTTTCGGAAAAATATAGGACTATTTTTTTGTGACTGAATTCCAGAATAGGGGGAATGAGCATGACCACACACTATTGTGTATAGAGGGTGCACCGGTCTATGGAGCTGAAAAGAATTCATAGATCGAGTATTTTGTGGAAAAATACATAACATGCAACACAGATCATTTGGATCCAGAACTTGCCAAAGTTCATAGACATTATCAAACAAAAATTTGTAAAAAACAAAAAAAACTCACATTGCCGATACATATTCTCCGTCCGCCAATGAGAACAACAAGAATCATGGATCCACTTATTTTAGAGGACAATGTTGTCATTGAGAAATCTAAATCCTTGTTCTCATTTCTAGAACAATGAGAGTTTGATGAGTTGATGAGCATCGACGACTTCTTGACAAAGATAAATCTAACAGAAGATGAGTACATCTAAGCCATACAATGTACGCTTAAACAACTAACAATTTTCCTTAAATGAAAACTTTCCCATATCTGGAACAACAGTTTCTCCAAGAACATGCCAATTATGTGGAATGTAAATACAGATGCACAATACGTACTCAATGCATAAGCTGCATCATCGTACTGTACCTCGTATATGACAAAGGTTTACAAATCTATGACAAGTGCATTCAGAATAATACACAAAGAACATGAAAGAATTCATATTGATGCTATATATATGATACGTATGCTTGGTAATACATTACTTAATCTTCAACAAATTTCTTCTCAACAAGTAATCCACATTGCATTTTCCCTGCCCCTCAATTGTAGTTCCTTAAAATGTGTTTTCATAAACACATCTCCACTTGAGAAACACACATTTGTGATTAAACCACCCTCTTTGCTAGAACAAGAGCTCAACAATTCAGAAGATGTGCTATGTCTCTCTATTATTGATTATTATCTCCAGCATCCATATCCTATTAAGCATATCTGCTTAGCAGAATTCGTATCACATTACAAAACAAATGGTGCAACCATATCAAAAAGAAAAAAATCCGTTGTGAAATGGTTTGTTAAATACAAAAAACATACTAACTATGAAAACTATTGTAGAGAAAAAATATTGTTATACGTTCTATTCGATGAAAATGGAAAACACATTAAAACATAACTTCCCTACATGGGAAGCCGTGTATGTTGCCTCTGAGACTATAGTGCAAATCAATGAATCTAGATTTACTTACAATGTTAATCTGACATGGGGTGATCTAGAAAGTGAAGTTAATGAACTAGAAAACCTTGACAATCTTTATGAGACATTCACAAACCGAAAAACAACCAGATCTCCCTGCGAGTCCTATGACTTGCAAGCATATTTTCCTCATCCTCGAGCAGGAAACATTGGAAAACGTATCAATCTTAGTTTTCAAGTCACAAAACATCCTTTCCTTATTGAAAATAATGAATACCACAGAATCAGACATCTGTTGAATCGAGAACAACAAACAATTCTAAAGGACATTGCGCTTAAAAAACACTTGAGCATGCACACTCTTGTGCACTTGTTCCTTATAGGAGAAGCACGAATAGGCAAGACATTCAAACAAAAGAACTATTCAAAATTCTTATACGAATATATGACTTAAACAACTCCTGTGATCCTATGAAACCAAAGGGCCTAATAGTTGCATACACAGGAAAAGTTGCATACAATGTAGGTGGAACAACAGTCCACTATGAATTTTTGATTCTTATTAACAAGTCACAGTTTCTTCCACTCATCAAGGAAATGTTAGATACCTTGTCTATGATTTATGACAAAGTACAACTTTTCTTTATAGATGAGGCATCTTTGATTGGAAGTCGCTTCTTGTATTCCATTGACAATCAACCAAGAAGCATAAAACATGTGCACACAAAATACTTTGGAAACATTGACATGATATTCTATGGGGATCTTTACTAGGCATAACCCATCCAAGATTATTTGATATTTGAACAACCTATAGTTAACATGAAAACAATGATGCGTGACTTTTGTAGGGACAATATTAAATGCTTTGAATTTCATGCTACAATGCACCAGACAGATGAAACATTTATTGCAATTCTGAATAGAATGCATACAAACATCCAAACACATGATGACTTAACATATATCAGTTCGAGGTGCTTGCGACCTACACCAACAGACCCAACCTTCCCTTACATGTTTTACACAAATAGAGATGTTGCAATGCATAACAGGTACATGCTATCGCTCATTCCTAGCGATGATATCATCATCAATTCAACTGACCTGGAAGAAGAAAACCATGGAAATCTGGCACGTCATGAACATAAAACCACTTTACCTTTGCAAATTGTCCTGAAATTAGACATGTTGGTTGAAATATATGCCTGCAACTATGATTCACGAGATGGCTTGGTCAATGGTGCAGATGGAATACTCAAAGGCTATACAAAAACATAAAAAATTGATGTCCTCTGGATTAAGTTCCATGAACTGCATATAGGAAACCGACAAGAAAACAAGTTGGCTTATCTATATAATTCAAACACTGCAAGCTATTAGACACCTATCTTGCGAATATCAAAGCCAATATCGACATCAACAAATACAGGTCAACTGAATATTCAAAAACAGTTTCCAATTAAACTTACATGTTCATGTACAATCAACATATCACAAGGACTAACACTTGATAGTGTTCCATTTCACCCTATTAGAATTCAAATACATGGACTTGTATACACAACACTGTCCCATGTCATAAGTATAGACTCCTTGTATTTACTAAGTGCTCTTACAAAAAATAACTTCAAAGTCAAACATAAAGTTGATATTGAAATGCAATGCCTCAGGACTGTAGATTATAACCTTGTAAATTATTTACTGCAAACATATTTTCAGTAAAATAACAAAAAAGATACAATGGCAAATACAAACATTACACAAAGATTTTTCCCCTAGAAACCCAAACCGGGAATACCAACATATTATATATTCATTCATTGTGATACATTGTTTACAATACAATATACATATAGGAGCCAACGACATCCAAAACCCTAACCCAATGACCTGGATTAGTCCACAACCCTAATTCCTTAACCAAAAATAGAAAACCATCGGCAAAAAACCATGTGCTGAAAAACCACCTAAATATGTGAATCTTGCAAAGAATATAACACATACCCAACATTCTCCCACTTGTTGTTTTCTTTGCATACATGGGGTTACAGGGTTACATAGTCAACAATCCAGGGAAATAATGCCCATGGATCCTCTACACTAAGAGAACTTCTCAGTGCTCACAGATTTTGTTAATGAGTCTGCAACATTCTTCAAAGTGTCCACCTTCATCAATGATACTTTCTTTTCTTCAATCATGTCTCTCACAAAGTGATATTGAATATCAATATTCTTTTTATTTGAATGATAATTCAGTTCTTCGCCAGAAAAATTGCACTCTGACTGTCACACTCTATCCTTATAGCTGGTTGTACCAACCCAATACCTGAACACAATATTTGTAGCCATGTTGATTTCTTACTTGCATGAGTGATTGCCATGTATTCAACTTCTGTAGTTGAAAGTGCCACTACAACCTGTTTTTTGTGAATCCAACTTATTTCTCCTCCAAACAAGTTAAACACATACCCACTTATTGATATCCTACGATCCAAATCTCTAGCCCAGTATGCATCTAAAAATCCATGTATATCCACCACTTTGTCCTATCCCAGTCTTCCTTTGTAGTACAATCCATAGCTAGCAGTGCCACGCAAATAACTGAAAGCCCTTTTTACTATTGTCTAATGTTCCTTACCTGGTTTTGACATATACCTGCTCAAAACTCCTGCTGCATGTGGAATGTCCGGTCTAGTACAAACCATTGCATACATAAAACTGCCAACTACACTTGCATATGGAATATGATACATGTCCTCCTCCTCTTCATGTGTCTTAGGACATTGATCCACAAATAACTTTACACCAACAGGAATAAGAACCTTGACCGATTTACATTCCTGCATATTAAACCTCTGCAATATTGTATTGACATATTTTCTCTGATTTAACCAGAGTTTCCTCCTTTTTGATCTCTTTTAATTTCCATGCCCAAAATGAAATTTGAAGCACCGATATCCTTCATGTCAATTTAGAGGACAACTGAGTTTTCACATACTGGATAATCTCCTTGTTGTTTCCTATCAACAACATGCCATCCACATACAAGACCAAATAAATCAACTGATCATCAATTAATTTAAAATACACACAGTGATCCTCTTTGCTTCTTGTGAAGCCAAGTCCCAACATATAAGTATCAAATTTTTGATACCACATCCTTGGTGATTGTTTTAAACCATACAAGGACTTTTTTTTATCTTGCATACCATCTCCTTCTTTCCCTTCACAATATAACCTTCTGGTTGCTTCATATAGATTTATTCTTCTAGATCCCCATGTAGGAATGTTGTCTTCACATCCATTTGTTTTACTTCAAAATCAAATGCAACAACAACATATAACATAAATATTATAGAGGTTAACTTACAACAGGAGAAAAAATCTCACCAAAATCAATTCCCTCAACCTGGGAATAACCCTTTGCTACTAACCGAGATTTGTATTTCTCCACTTTTCCTTCTACATTCAGCTTCTTTTTAAATACTTATTTGTTACCAATGGGATTTCTTCCAGTTGGAAACTCCACTAGATCCCAAGCCTCATTATTATCTAAAGATGCCATTTCTTTGTCCATGTCCCTTTTCAAGATATTTCCATCCTTTGAATCCCTTGCCTCCCTGACAGTTCTAGGATCATCATCAATAATACACAAAGAAAAATTTGAATGAGAATTAGATGGAGTATACCTTTCTGGTATCCTTCTTTCTCGAAACGATCTCCTCAATACTAGAATATGAGGATCTTCTTCTTATGATTCATGTTCTTCTATAGATTCTGATTCATCATCCTTTAAATAAAACTCTATCTTCTCTGGTTCTTACTTACTTGGTAGGACTTCATGTTTAACAACATCATTTATTTCTCTAAATACCACATCTCGGCTATACACTACCTTCTTAGTTTATGGGTTCCAAAGCTTATAACCTTTGAGATCATATTTATATCCAATAAATATACACTTTTCAGCCTTCTTATCTAGCTTACTCCTGTTTTCCTTTGGATCATGAACATATGCATCACAGCCAAATACCTTGAGACATGTGAGAGAAGGTTCCTTACCAGTCCATACCTCTTGTGGAGTCTTCTCATCCAACACTGATGAGGGTGATCTATTGACCAGGTAACATGCAGTACCCACTGCCTCTGCCCAAAATTATTTCCCTAACCCGACACCACTGAGCATGCACATTTATTTTTCCATCGACGTCCTAATCATACTTTTCGAAACTCCATTTTGTTGGGGTGTATATGGAGTAGTCTTCTACCTTTATATACTGCACTTCTTACAGAATTATTCAAATTCATTTCCGTAGAAATCTCCGCCATTATCTGTCCTCCACACCTTAATTATTTTCTCTGTTTGATTCTCAACAAGAGCCTTAAACTCTTTAAACCTATCAAAGAATTCAGATTTCTTCCCGAGGAAATATATCCAATATTCCTCTAGAAGTCATCAATAAATGAGACGTAGTATATAGATTTTACCAATGATGGGACCGACACAGGTCCAAAAACATCACTGTGAACTAGCTATAAAATTCCCTTTGCCCTCGTTGCACCGGAGGGGAATCTTACCCGATTCTGCTTCCCATATAGACAATGTTCACAAAAATCAAAATCTAGAGAGCAGTTAGACATACCTTCAACCATACCTTTACCGTGTAGTAGTCGAAAACCCTTCTCTCCGATATGTCCCAGTCTTTGATGCCACAACACAACCTTTTCTCCAGAGATTGTAGGAGTTCTTTCTTCTTCAAATCCAATATCAAGAACAATGGAACTATTACACCCATCAGTAATAGTGTTTTTTTGCAGCTTATACAGAGTTACAAACCGAACTCCCTTCAGCAACACCATTGCTCCTTGAACCATCCTGCAGGTTTCCTTTTCAAATATTGTTTTTACCCCTCAATCGTCCATTTTTCTTACAAAAATCAAATTTCTGGCCAAAACTGGGATGTGTAGAACACCAGGCAGTATTCTAATCCTTCCATCTATGATCTTGAACTTGAATCTTCCTCGTTCTATGATTATGGTTGTTGAATCATCACCTAAGGAAACATTACCTCCATCATACCTTTCATATTCGTAGAAACACTCCCCGTGGGGAGTCATATTAAAGGATGCACCAGACTTAACCAACCATGCCTCATAATCTGCATGTGTCCTTGAAGAAGCCAAGTACACATCCCCTCCTTCTTCCTTGGAGGTCTTTTCTTTTGTAGAAGGAGATTCTTCAGATCCCTTATTTTTCTCAACTTTGGATATACACTATTTCTTGTAGTGCCCTTATTTTCCACACCTCCAACATATCCTTACAAAATTTCCGAGAGATTTAGGTCTACCCTTATACTTAGATCTCCCACTTGAGAAATTAGATCTATTTATTTCCTGGGAACGTCCTCTTGCAAATAATGCGTCTGTGTTCTGTCCTTCAAGATTATTTTGTCTCATCTCCTTCGACAACAAAGATGATACCACTTCATCAAACTTTGAGGAAGTTGTATTACTACCTATGGCCACAACCAGACTATCCCACGAGTCTGGTAAAGAACATAGTAAACTGATACATTTATCTTCATCTAAAATTTTAATCTCAACAGATGCTAATTGACTTACCATAGTATTGAAGGCATTCAAATTCTCTGCCACTGAGTCTCCATCTCTCATCCTTAGTTTATATAGCTTCTTTCTCAAGAATAGTGTATTCACTAGGGACTTATACTGATAAAAATTCCCCAACTTATCCCATAAATCCTTGGCTGTAGATTCCTCTGACACATTCAATAATACTGAATCTGAGAGATAGAGTCAGATTGTGCTCTTTGCCTTTCGATCCAACTTTTTCCATTCATCTGCTAAAGTTCCTATAGGTGCAGTACCTGTATCTACCACGATCCACTAATTTATGTCCACCAACAGATCTTCCATAATGAGCTTCCACAACTCAAAACTTTTCCCATTAAACTTCTCGATCTCCATCTTCGAATTGCTTTCCATTTATTTTCACCTGAAAAATCAATATCACAGATCTCCCACTGTAACAAGGGTTATCACAGTCCCAATCCAAACCCTTGACCACAAAGGTGTCCCCCGAAAGCCAACAAAATCTCTGATACCAAATGTAGATTCTAATCTTGTACAATATTTACTGCAAATAGATTTTCAGTAAAAGAACATAAAATATACAATGGCTAATACAAACATTACACAGAGTTTTTTCACCTGGAAACCCAAACTGGGAAAACCAACATATTCTATATTCATTCATTATGATACATTGTTTACAATACAATATACATATATGATCCAGTGGCATCCAAAACCCTAACCCAATGACCTATATTAGTCCAAAACCCCAATTCCTTAACTAGAAATAGAAAACCATCGACAAAAAACCATGTGCCGAAAAACCACCTAAATATGTGATACTTTCTCGAGGCAGGTGACATGTTTCCTGAGGTAGTTTTTTTTCGGGGGCGTTGCCCCCGAACCCTTGCACCCCCCTACGCACCCAGTGCAGATGCTCAGACACTACTACTCATGCAAAGAATATAACAGATACCCAACAAGGACTACCACAAAGTGGCATTTGAAGTATGATTACCAATCCATACAAACAAACTTATCTGTATCAATTCTCTCATTTAACATGCACATATTACATGCATACATGGATGATATACTCAATGACTATGACACAATGCAATCCGATATTTTGTGCTTACAGGAAACATACATGGAATTATGCATGCAAAACAAACAATTTCCAAATCACAATTTCATATCAAGTTACATTACACATGGGGTGATGATATTGGTGGAAAAACATGTAACAATTTTGGAGCATATACATTTCGAAGAAAATAATGTTGAGATGGTGCTTTCAAAAGTATTTTTCTATGGATCAAAAATTGCAATACTGAATCTGTATGTTGCTCCCCATGAAACATTCTCCAACATACTAAATGTTATTTCCAATGCATTAGACCATTTTCATCTGAACGAAACCATTGTCATTGTAGAAGACTTCAATATTGACATGCTACAAAATAATGCCAGAACAAAAGAATTGGAAAACTACATGTGCAAAAACAGTCTCCTCTTTTTTTTGAACAACACAAGCCATGTACAAAACGTGCTTATTGACCATGTATGGTCGAATATGCCCATTTCTCAATACAACATTTTTATCTTAGACACATAATGATCTGATCATGATACAATTGGTATTGCACTTGAATTATGAGATATACATCAAACATATTGCAAAATCATATTTCTATGTTTCAAAGCATATATGTCTAGCTTGTTGCAGAAAACCAAATTATCCAACTTCTTAGTTTTCCCTGGTTTGTACACATACTGGTTTGATCACCATACAGTTGGTATTGCACTTGAATTGTGAAATATACATCAAACATGTTGCATAATCATATTTCTATGCTTCAAAGCATATCTGTCTATCTTGTTGCAGAAAATCGAGATATCCAACTTCTTAGTTTTCCCTGGTTTGTAATTGATTTTGGGCACACAATTTTACAATATACACACACACACACACACACACACACACACACACACACACAAACATGGATGAAAAAATAAAATAAAATAAATAACGGTACATTCTTCTAACACTATATGTTACTCTATTCCTTTTATTCTATTATATTTAGTCTATGTACATATTACTTGTTTTTTTCTTTACATGTCAACTTATGTTCATGTCCATTTTGTTTTGTACTTTTTTTCATAGAAACAAATAGGAAAACTAGACACGACAAAGAACTCTTAACCAGAAATGTAGAAGAATCCATGAAAAGGTGCATATTTCTACTTGTGTTCCATATCCAATAGTTTTTCATTTACTTTGTCTATATTTGTTGCACTGGTTTGCAGCTCCGTTTTTTTTTCTCCTTGGATACTCCATATATTCCTATACATTAACTTGTCTTCATGTCAATTCTATTTTCTGTGTTGCTATCTTGAAATAAATAAAAATTTACTCCATCTTTTTATTCATGTGTTCCTATGTAGTAGCTTGCTTTCATGTCTATTGTATTCTCTATATTGCCACATTGAAACAAGAACACATTAATTGGGCACAGGGATGGAGCCTTATGTGCTAGGTCTGAAAAAGATGGAGTGCAATGTGCCACAATAAATACAACGTGTATTCCTAAGACTAAGAGGTATGGTTACAAAAAACTCTGATCTGCATACGTTGTCCAAGTTGTCCAATTTAGTTTTAAAAAATTAGCTATTTCATTTGTTTGACAAGTGGAGACAAAAATTTATTTTCAAAAATTATCCACTAATGTAATTTATTCTATTTGTACACAAACATGGAATGAGGAAGTGGTCAGTCGGACTCATGATAAATTATAGCATTATATAAATTACTATAAATCTTGGTAAAATGTTATAATATTCTATAAATTACTAAATCTCATGTTGTGGTTGGTCAGACTCGTAATACATAAGCATGGCTATAAATGTGAACTCGTGAGTTCGCCAACCCACGCACCATGTCACATCTATTTTATACTATATTTCTATTTTATTTACTCTATATACATATTCCTTTCTTTTTTCTTTACATGTCAACTTATGTTCATGTCCATTTTCTTTTTGTACTTTTTTTTAGAGAAACAAACAAGAAAATTGGACACGAAAAATAACTCTCAACCAGAAATGTAGAAGAATCCATGCAAAGGTGCATATTTCTACCCGTGTTCCATATCCAATAGTTTTTCATTTACTCTATCTGTATTTCTTGCACTGGTTTGCAGCTTTGTTTTTTTTTCTCCTTGGATACTCCATATCTTCCTATACATTAACCTGTCTCCATGTCAATTCTATTTTACGTGTTGTTATCTTGAAATAGATAAATTTGTACTCCATCTCTTTTTTCATGTGTTCCTATGTAGCAGCCTGCTTTCATGTCCATTGTATTCTCTGTATTGCTACATTGAAACAAGAACACAGTAATTGGGCACAATAATGGAGCCTTATGTGCCACATCTGAAAAAGATGGAGTGCAATGTGTCGCAACAAATACAATGCATATGTCTGATACTAATTGCATACGTTGTCCAATTTGTCTAGCTATATGTTTTTCCATAGTTGTTGTGTTTCTATCGCTTGATAATTATCACACTAAGTGTTGTTCTGTGAGGCATATATTTCTTTCCTCCCTTTCTTTTTTCTCTTATATACTTATTCGTTCCCCCTTTTCTTCTTCCCCTCTATTATTCGTTTCTGATTCTATAATTAGTCTCATGTCTATGCTCGCGGGTTCCTAGGATGGCAGAGTGATATATTCCATGTCCATCTATATCTTTACATCACGATTCCGATTGACCGTCGTTCGTTTTCATAGTTGGTGAATTTTATAGCCACAGGTTCTTGCGTAGGTGCCATCTAACTCTCATGCCTCGTGTTCGTGGTATACATCTTGCACCCGAAACTTTGGTGATCTACAATTTGACCCCTGACTTGGACCCCTAGGCCTCAGTCTACCTATGATGACTCATTCTGAATTCTTGCATATAAATGTTCCAAGTTATATATTTTGTCTATTTCTTGTTTATATAGATATAAACAACATCTATTTTATCTTGAACCAGGGTCTGTTCAGCTCCAGCTATATTCCATGGCTGGAAATATTTTTCCCATAGTTGATATTTTTCCCAGTTCGTTTCCATACTTAGCCGATTTTATGGCCATGGGTTACCCCCAATGCATTATCGAACTCCCATGCCCCATGTTCAGATGTACATATTGCACCCAAAAATCTAGTTATCTACAATTCGACCCCAGACTCCTCGAACTCGCAAGCCTCACTTTGCCTATGATAACTCTGTGTGACCGCCCCACCTTTCCATACTTAAGACCAAGTGTTGTTCTATGACACAAAAAGTTCTTTAATCCCTTTGTTTTTATCTTATATACTTGTTGTTTTTCCCCTTTTCTTCTTCCCCCTATTATCCCTTTCTTCTTCTATACATAGTTGCATGTCTATGCTCACGGGCTCCCAGGGTTGCGGACTTAGAAATTCTATATCCATCTATATCTTCACATCACGAGTTTGACCGATTGTTGTTCATTTCCATACCTATCCAATTTTATGCCCGTTGGTTCCCAGTTAGGCCCTATGGAACTCTCATTCCCCGAACTCTCATGCCCCATAGTCGATTTGTTTCTATCGCTTGACAATTATTAGACAAATTATTTTTCTGTCAAGCATAAAGTTCTTCGCTCCGTTTCTTTTTTTCCTCTTCTATACTTAGTCACATTTCTATGATAGTGGGTTTCTAGTTTGCGGACTCACAAATTGTATATCCATCTATATCTTGACATCACGAGTCTGATTGACCACTTTCGTTTCCTTAGCCAATTTTATGGTCGCGAATTCCCGAGTATGCGTTATCAAACTCTCATTCCCGTGTTTCGAGTATACATATTGCATCCAAAACTTGGGTGATATACAATTCCACTACGGCCTCCCAGGTTCAAAAAAGTACCAAAGCATATTAAATCTCCTCCATCCCCGCCACCTTCGCCCCTTCCCAATGCACATTAATTATGAGTTTACTAGTGACATATCACCACAGATGTTAGAAAATATTGGAATTAATAAGTGGAAAGCTCGAGGACATCTCCCATTAAAATGCATTTATGGGAGAATATTATGGAATCTGATTAGTTTCTTTTTGTCAATCTTGAATTTGCAAAATAATGTTGGTTATTTTTATTTTTTTAAGGCGTCATCATAGAAAGAATGAAATATTGTGCTGGCCTACTTTCATCTACAAAGGTGTTCACATAATTCCCCTCTTTAGTATTGTGCATATATTACAAGTTCGCATATTTGAGAATATGATTGCATATGAAAATGTTGCTCCACCCTTCCAATTTGAACATAGTTTTCATTTGGGCCACAAAGAACACTAATAAAATAAAATAATGGATCCTGTTGATGATGATGGATCCTGTTGTGGATCCGAAACGTCGACGACAAACTTTCATTAGCACTGTGGTTCCTCCGGCAATTTCTGAACAATGTTCTCACCACAGAAACCTAAATGAGCAATATGAAAATTGTTTAAGTAAATATAAACAAATTATCTTCTAACTTGAACCTGATTTTTTCAAGATCCAGGTATATTACATAGTTGGCAATGTTTTCCCCGCTTTTCCATAGTTTCTCGATTTCCATTCCATCTTCACACACTTTCCCAATGAAAATTGATTACGCTTTTATTAGATTTGAAAAGATTGGCATTAAAAGGTGAAAAGGTTGACGACATATCCCATTAAAACACATTGAACCAAGATTTACTGGAGATTGTATTATGATGTTTCATCGTCCATTTTAAATACAATCAGGAGAAAAGGAGCATGCTCATCACCTTATGGTTGCATCTCGACAACATTTCTGTGGAGATACCCTGAATATTTATGGGCATGAGGACCAAAGTTTTCAATGGTCCATAGCTTATGACTACTACTCATACACTTCTTCCTAGAATAAATTTATCTCGAATACTGAAATTGTAACGACATATTGTATCCCCGATTTTTTTTACTTTAAGGACTTGGTCACGTGTTGCACCAAGAACTATATTATGAACTAGCGGATTATCCAGATGGGAAACCATTCCCAATTCTCCCTATCGCCTCAAGTATTTCGAAAGATGTTAACACTTTCCAACGCAACGCTTAATTTCAAGGGTGATAATTGCATATAGTTCTTAAAGTAACATGGCAATGAATTGGACCTATTGCTGAAGTTCTTACAGAACCCAGCGCCCACTCCCCAGGACATGGCCATATTACAGGTTAGTGCATTTAAAAACATTTTTCGGAAAATTGCATGGATTTTCACGAGGATAACGAGACAAGAAAGTGCAACTGACATCTCTCGGATGATTATGTATATTTTATATTTTACAGGCAAGGAACAAGACATCTTCCATTGCGGCAAGTTGATTTCCATTGAAATCTCTTCCCATTTATTGCAATATAGAAGGCAAAAGAAATTCTTTATGCCATCTTATTTAATTTTTGTCATGCCGAATTGCTATCCATTTCCTGGACTATCTATGTGTAATAAGTTGAACTCTGAATTTGACCCAGTAACATACTCGTGCCAGATATTATGGAGACACGACGCTTTCCAACATTTTTTTTAAGTCTAATGATTTTGTTTCAGTTTTTAAAGCATTGATATTTGGAAAGTATTTTCCCCGGTTGTCTGGCCAGCTGACAATCTTCCTGGATGGGAAGGGCACACTAGAAGAAATGGAGAAATATAATGTTATAAGGATTTTTGGGTCTAAACAAAATCCTTGCTTCCTTCCATGTCACATATCTGGTACAATGTTTTTTGCTGGAATAACAAGGGAGTACATCTACTAGTTTCATTTTTTCCATGAAAAATAAAAAGGTCAATTCATCTCTCTGACTTGGAAAGTCGGGGATTTGATGGTCAGGAACCACTTCAACATTTCTTTCACTGACACTATCTTGAATGAACTCTATACCAGTACCAATGATTCGCACTAGCAGAACCGAAAAGGCTCAGGTGAAAAAAGTGCCCAATCCCCGACCGCCACACCCAAGACCACAACATCTCGTAGCAGTACTCCAACAGCCTACCCAAGTAACAAAGTCACACACAGTTATTCAGGAGTAGGAGGATATAAGAACCCTCCCTCCAACAAAATTGAAAGTTGTCACAAACTTGCCGCGAGAAAAAAACGGAAAACAATATTCCAAGAACAAGAGGGACCGAGGGGAGAAATTGATATCTACGATCTCTCCCTCGAAGATATGGAACTAGAAATTGACATTGACAAAATGTTCCTTGATGACGACCACCTAGAGAGAACTTCTCTGCAAAATTATAGGATGGAAATAATTGGCATAGATACATTGGATGAAGAAGAGGCTTTTGCATTTCAAAGCGTTGTTTTTTATAGCGAATCCAAAAAATTGATTATTGAAAACATAGAAGTAAAGAATAAGAAAAGGAAATATCGTTCAGAGATCAACCTACACAACATGCGCCCTTCCCAGATCTCCCAAATGCACCGAGAAACTGGAGATGATCTAGACAACTCTATTAGTAGCATTGAAACGAAAAACATCATGTTAAAGAAGCGAATCAAAGAATTGGAGGAAACTCTAATGCCTCTTCCATTGTTTGCTACTCCTTTGGCAATGGTCGAGCCCACCGCACCTATGCCAAAGTTAAAAGGATGAACAAACCTTCTTACATCAACTCGAGGCTATGTGGAAAATAATATAAACAGAAGAATGGAATTAATAATAGAAGCGTGGGAGATGTCAAAGAATATGGTCTCTTTTGGAAGAAGAGCACATGCTTTTCATGAATATATGCAAGCAAATCTCAAGAATGAGCAAGGTTTCTACCTCAATGTAGTTTTACCATTTGGTGTTAAAGTTATTTGTATGACGAAATTCAAAATAATACAGGAGGATCTCCCTTCCCTGGATCGAATAGACCAGCTAAACGCATGCTGGAAAGAAAAGGTAAAGAACTTGAATGGTATCGTTCAAGAATGTAGCCCGACCATATCTAGAAGAGACCAACTATTCAAGAAGATAATTGAGATAGATCTAGGTGAAAACACCAATGAATTCCATGACCCAAAATTGATATTCAACTCGTTTTTTTTAACCAAGCAAACATTTGATTATAAAGTTCATATCTATAAAAGACTGTCATTTGAAATTTTCTATGGCATTCTTGAATATGGTGAAGATGAGGTGAAAACTTGGCTAGTTGGTTATGTGATTAAAAACCAAGATATTCAAGAAGCATTACAAAATTTTTATATTGATCTAAGGGACTTGGAATGTGAATTATTCAAAATAAAAATCTGCCATGAAATGAACGTGGTGCCCATGAGGAGCTACATCGAAGAATGGTTCAAAAATGTTTTTGACCAGATTTCCAATGAAGGTCAAAGCCAAGGAAAGACATAAAAGGACATCAACGAGCAAGTGACAAGGCATGGGAAACCATCATAGAACACATATTTCATTAAATTTGGAAATATTCAGTGGATCTAGAATTTTAGAATTTTATCTAGATTGAGTTTTTTCAAAAAAGGAATTAGAAAATCATTTAATCCATTACTTTGAATGTATATATTCACCATTTTTTTTG